>CAKNXH010048255.1:0-22797 GCA_932178445.1 Andricus quercusramuli
CAGTCCTTTCATTTAGGAATTACATGACAATTTCAACAACATTCATAATTAGTTGATACATTGTATGATTTTTTCAAACAAAGGTAATAAAAGAATGTATTAATCAGTTTTTTTTTCAATGTCAAATTGAATTCAATGTTGAAATAAGTACAGCATACATTTTCTGCAAAGATTACTGGATTTTCGGCAGAGTTTACAGAATTTTCAGTTATCTGATGAATTAACGGGTATTTTTTGTAATATTTACTGAACTTTTCTGTCAAATTGACAGAAAAACCTGGAAAGTTTCGGTTTCTGGAAACCGAATACTTTTTTGCGTCAAACAGTTTTTATTCTAATCCAGCATCCCCATATCTCATGAGAAAAACTTTATTTTTGTAAAAAATCTACATTTGAATCACTATTCCACGTTTGTCTCATCTTAAAATAGTGATTTCGATGTTGCATTTGATATATTATTACGGTGTTTGAACTATTCTTCATTTATATATCAGTAATGGCAATGCATGTTGCGTTATACATGAAGTGAGACGATGATGAAATGAAATTAAATATTCCAAAAATTTGATGAGAAAACATTTTTTCAAGTCTTAATTTTCTATTGTACAAAATATGTACATTTTAAAAATTGTTATTTTAATAATTGTATAATAATACATATCAATTACTAATAATATATTTACTGTGTGAGTTAATACTTGTAAGCAAAATATTTTTGTCATGCCCGTTGCAAAATATTAGATATTATCTATAAGAGATAATTTGAAAAATTTCAAGTAGACCTTTATTATCATTTCTTAGCTGGCCCCGTTTTTATCAGAGAAAACGCTTGGCAGAGTTTTTCAGAAAAATCTAAGCTGTTCCGTAGCTCACTTCACTAACGCGTGCGCTATACTTAGGTTCTAGGACCGGTTTGAGATTCGTTAGGTAGGGTTCGATTCCCCAGCGAGGGCGATTTTTGAAAGCGTTTTGGCGTGCGATCTATGAGTAAGTCTCTGTGGTTGTATTGTGTAGGAATAATCGTAAATGAAGTGCAGTAAGCATATATAAAATCATTTTTTCCTTTTCAAATCGAGGGAAATTTCACATCATTTTTGTTATCGAAAGTTTCGAGCTAAACTATGTATAAATCGTATATAGAATACGTGTAGTGCATGTATACATATACATCTATGTGTTACAATGCGAAATCGGCAAAGTTATACTCTTCATAGAAGTAAGGTTCACTACAGGAAATAGTAAGTCTTCACGGAGAAAAATGTTATTAGTCTGCTGAAGTTGCAGGATTTTCAGTTAAAATAGGGACAGCATATCTTTTCTGTAATGCTTACCGAATTTTCTGCAGAGTTTACTGAATTTTCCGTAATTTAAAAAATTCACGAAGACTTTATGCAAAATTTACATACTTTTTGATTAAATTTTACAATTCAAGTTGTCAATTTGACAGAAAAGTTCAGTAAATATTACAAAAAATACCCGTTAATTCATCAGATAACTGAAAATTCTGTAAACTCTGCCGAAAATCCAGTAATCTTTGCAGAAAATTTAGGCTGTACTTATTTCAACATTGAATTCAATTTGACATTGAAAAAAAAACTAATTAATACATTAGTTTATTACCTTTGTTTGAAAAAATCATACAATGTATCAACTAATTATGAATGTTGTTGAAATTGTCATGTAATTCATAAATGAAAGGACTGCCATTGAAAAAAAAACCTAATTTTTCTGCCGACAGATGCCCTTATAATAAATTCGTTTAAAAAATCATACGATTAATCGAAAAAGTAGGAATTTTGCTGAAATTATCAGAAAGTTCCTAATGTATTATAAGGGCATTTGATGGCAGAAAAATTATTATTTTTTTCAATGGCATCAGTCCTTTCATTTAGGAATTACATGAAAATTTCAACAACATTCATAATTAGTTGATACATTGTATGATTTTTCTGAATCAAAGGTAATAAAGAAATGTATTAATCAGACATTTGTCGACAGAAAAATTCGTTTTTTTTCGATGTCAAATTTTTTAATTAGGAACTTCATGATAATTTCAGCAATTTACAATGAATACAACAGATTTCCGGAAGATGTAAAAAATATTTCTATAGTTTCATAAACATTTCGTAATGATTGTAAAACAATTAAAAAATTCCAAACATGTCAAAAAGAGTACAGTCCACCACATTTCAGAGATTTCAAAACATTGCAAAGATATAAAACGATTTCACATATGTAAATGATTTCAAACGAATACGAATGATTTCACAAATATCGCACCGATTTCAAAAAATTTTCAGAAACATTTAAAAAGAACGCGAAAATCACGTACAACTGCATACATAGAGTACAGTCTAATTAGCTGAAAGGAGGTTATTTTGTAGAAAAAAGTAGCAGAATTTGCTTTTTATTTCAACAACTACACGTGCTTCACACTTCTATAACCGGTTATTGCAGCGACAGCCCCTGAGTTGTGCAAACATGCACAGTTTGTGTCAAATGCGAATCAATCTGGTATTTTCGGAGGAAATTGGGCGACAAATATTATCGATATCTTACACGTTTGTATAATCTGCCGTTTATAAAGAAAGCTTGTATATTGTCATTTAATATTTAACGTACAAAAGGTACTTCTTTCGCCGTAAGTTTGCCACCCAACAAACCTTTTGGGAATTTACCCACTCCTTTGGGTAGGGGCCCCTAGTTTTCGTATACGGTGTGTTCGTCCCTGAATGTATAGTAGTTTCTTCCTCCTCCGCTAGGGTCGCGCAAAAGAATTCTTAGCACGCTAACTGCTTTACCTGCTACATGTTTTGCTTAATAGTAGAACACTGTACCACAGAAAAGTAATTTTTCTTATTTTCATTGTTACATGAAAAATATATTTTTTTCCGAAAAAAGCGAGCTGTACCGACAGTCTATATACCCTTTAGATCATTTACAAAAAAAATCAGACAAAATGGGTGCGCCGTTTGGCCTGAATCCATTATCTAAGATTTACACTCGATTTCCAGGGCCCTTAAGCATGTTCCACGTGCATGCAATAGCGTGTTTTTAAGGGGGGTCGCACAAACAAATATTTTTAACAAGGCAGTTAAATTTTCAACCAAAGAAATGAACTTTTAACCAAAATGAATGAATTTGCAAACAAGAACAAATAATTTTCTTTAAAAAAAGTAAATTTCCAAACACATAGTTGAATCCACAACTAAAAAGATCAACTTTTAAAAAATTAGTCGAATTTTTAACCGAAAAATGATTTTTCAACCAAAAGAGATGAATTTTCAATAATTTCAATAATTTCAGGATCCATTTCAAATTCATTCTTGCTCCACTTTTGCCTTAAAGAGGTCACTAAACATCACCACTTATGTAATTTGAAGACGATTAGAAAGAAAAAATATTACTTTCTGTCTATAAATGACTAAACTGTGCTTTTGCTTATAAAATTTGTTTATAAAATAAACAAATAATATCGAATTACCAATCTTAATCACTAAATATTACCAGTCATATAATTTACAGTTACTAAGAAAGAAAAACGATTACATTCTTTGAAAGAAAACCTTAACTTTGCATTTGTTTACATAATTGTGCGTGCTCGACCAGCGCTGGAGGTCGGAGCGCGCTCACAAAAAAATCAATACCTTTTTAACTACTTCAAAATACAAACTTTTTTTTCCACCAAAGGTTTCGGAAGAGATTGTAGAATCTATTGGAACGTGGAAGAATTCTTTCACAAGCGGAGAAGTTTAATTAATTTTCAATTGTTTAAAACAAACGATTATTTAAACAATAAAAAAAGGTTTTTTCCTACCGAGCAATTTTTTAACGTAAAGTATACTTCGTAAAAAAATATTTCATAACTCAATTATTGAATTACGATAAACCGTTCACGAGTAGTCAATTTTTGAAAAAAAATTATTAAGAACTTTGATTGTTAATAACTTTTTAAAAAATGAATTTTTTGCAAAGATATTTTAGGGGAGTTCTTTTGATATAAAAACGAATCGAAAACTATATAAATTGATTGAAAATAGAACTATCGATTTAAAAGTGGCACACTTAAGATATTTTGAATCTAATAATAGTTAGAAAACTTTTGAAAACATGTACATTTAAAAGTTCTTTCAATAAACATTAATGTTATATTTGTGAAATTCAGAACCATGCCAGAAAAATTGACCGTACTTAAAATATTAAATTTTTTCTTTTTCTAAATGAATTATAAACTTTTATTAATAATTTGTATCTATAAAAAAGCTATTTTTTCATATATTAAATTTGAATTTTCGCAGAACTCGGACCCGAACAGATCACGCACTCTGGTGAATGGTAAACTCCCCCATTGTTTCTAATCGGGTACTTGGAATTTGGCACGTGATCAGCGGCGTAGCCAAGAATTTTTCGGGGGGGGGGGGGGCCTGACCTTAGGGAACAAGGGCAAAAAAGGGTATCCGAAAAATAAAATGACCCCATATTAAAGTTAACAAGCGTAATTGTTTAAATAATTTGTTATCGTTTTTAATAATACTCTCTTTGAATAATGTTAGAAAGTTGCGGTTTTTCTCTAATCTACTTTGAACTTATAGTGTGGCAATAATCAACGAAATTCAACCAATAGAATTGTTCAAACAAATTATTATTGTTTATGACTATCTTCTCCTATAGTAATGATAGATAGTTGCAGTTTTTTCTGAAGTTTTTCACTTTTTGTCAACTTTTCACTTAGGACAAGGTGATTATTACAGCAGCTTGACGTACATAATTGTTTAAACAAAAAATTATTGTTTATAACTATCTTAATTTATATTAATGCTAGATAATAAAATATAACAAACATAATTCTTGTCCACTTCTTACTCAGTTAGATAATAAATAATACAAGTTGACAAACATAATTGTTTAAACACTTATTATGGTTTATAACTATCTTCTCCGAATTTTTAAGCTTTTCTTCAACTTTTAGTTAGGTTGAAAAACGAGTCGCCGGGACATGTTTGAAGATGGAACTTCGAAAAATCACTTTTCGAGAAAAACGTATTTAATGTTGGCGAGAGACATAAGCGCACATGTTACACTTTTTCTCTGAAAATGAAATATACCCATTACGGCTTGCCTCCAGAACATAAATATAGTGTCAAAAGATTCAGTATAGGTATTAATATTCTCCACTTGAATCCGAAAATAATAATTTGGCCCCGACTTAGAAAAACGCGAATATCTCCCAAACTAGAACCGCCCACAAGGACCCTTTTTTCATGCGAACGCCCACAAATAATAAATATAAATATTAATTTAAACAAAAAGGCTCTCATGTAAAATTTATATTCAATATGATTCATATACATGTTAACATGCATTCATAAACAAAAAAGAAAGAGCTTGTTTAAGAAATGATTCTCTCTATTGTTTATTTATTATATGTTCATAACTAAAAAGACAAAGCGATCCTAAGAACAATAATAAATTGTTTAAACAAGTCATGCAAACTCTTAGTTATTATTATAAATTAGTATTTTATGTATTATAAACAATTTTTATTTTAAAAAATCGCAAAAAAATTATAATTAGTGCCAGAAATTTACGAAACTAAATTGTTTACTTATGGTTGTTTTTGGGACCCTCTAAATGAAGTGTTGAGTTTCAAATCGATACACCTAATATTGACGATTATGACTGAAGTTTACAAAAACGTCTTATTTTCTTATGGGAAATACGTGTTAAACTTCATGGGGCAAGATGATACAAGATACAAATAAAGAAGTTGACTTTATATTAATGAAAGAAGCAAAAGTTCTACTTTTTCTTATGCATTCTTGGATTGTTCATTGTAGTGAAAATTCTATAACTGAAGTTTCAAAAGCTATTGAAATTTAAAAAAAGGTAAATGAACACTTTAAAAATGTGAAACTTTAGAAAAGCGATTGAAGCATTATTGTATTATATAAAAAAAAAATGCCAGGCTGTTATTAATTGTGTAAAGTTAAACAATTGAAAAATATTATTAGAGATCAAAGATTTTTTTGTCAGAAAGAGGTCTCAATTTTTAATTCTTTGCTATAATTAACGAATAAATTCATCTTCTAACGAAAAAGTTTGTATTAATTCAACTTTGTACATTTTTAGTTTATTGACATGTAAGTACTCAAAATGATGGACAAAATTCTTTCTAAATTGAACAGTAAATTTAAATCAATGTCGGTGATGTTATATTCGGTAATCCTTAGGGTATATATATATATATATATATATATAATTATATATAAATTACTAAATAGATACATTAAGCCGCAGGCTTTGATTTTGATTGTTTGAACTTCAGTTCTAAGACAACTATAGCATGATGAATAAATTAATCTAGAACATTTTTAATTTGTGTCAAATTGAAAATTTTCATGGAAATAATTTGTAAATCTTTGTAAAATCTACTAAAAATAACGCTTTGAGGCCATGTGATGAGTGCGTCACGTGACCAGATTCCTACCTTACCGGCACTTTTTTATTTGTCCACTTATTTTCACAGGAACAGCCACATCGAGTTAAAAATTTGGGATGATAATAATAAGAAGCATTAAGAAAAATTTCATGGGAATATTTTCGAAATATATTTTATGTCAAGTAGTTCTTCGTAATCCATTGAAATATGATGAAATCCCGTGAAATTACATGACATCTAATATTTTCTGAAATCATGGAAATCTTACTAAATGCCTTGAGAGCTTTTAACATCGCTTTAAATAGTTTAAATCATACAAGACTGTGGGAATCTGATAAAATGCCTTGCAATCTTTATAAATATTCTAAAACCTTATATGTCCCATAAAATCAATCCATATTCCTTGAAAACTTTTTAATCATTTGAAAATGCCTTGGAATGTTTTGAAATACCTCTAGATATTTTAAATCCTTTGAAAGTTTTTAATGCCTTTGAAAATTCCTTGGATGTTGAAAAATATACTAAAATCTTTCAAATCCTTTGAAATACCTTTAATTTATTTCAACCTTTTCAAAATTTCTTCCAACCTTTTCAAATACCCTAAAATATTTCAAAAGAATTCAAGAAAATTCCGTAACGGGTATAATCCTGAATTCAATACCGGTGAACCCATGGGTCAATGTATTGAAAGGACATTGAGTGAAGTGATTTTTCATTGAAAAATGGTGATTATAGCGACTTTATCTTCTAGAAATTCTCTGACATTTGTAATTTTTTTCAAAATCTCTGACATGCGGCTACCCTGTCAAAAATTTAATTTACTGTTATTTTCTAGTCTTATTTCCAAGTCTCAAAATATTCCAAGTCACTTCCCGGCATAGTAGCCCCCTAGATAATAACAGAAAGCCCGATAAACAGTATAAAACCTTATCAACACGCACCCTAAACCTGAAACTGACTTGGCGAGTACATAGTGCCGGCCTAACGATTTTCGAGCGGTGCGAGCCCGTGACGTCACAGGGCAGCGTGCACTGTGCCTCTATATAATCACTACAGCGCACGTCCCACCACGGGTTTTATTTCAGTTTTCACGTTTCAAGACGACTGTGTGTGCAAGAGTGCGTGTCACTTCCTCTTTCTTTTTTTCTCGTACATGTGTGTCTTTGCTTTCCACGGTTCGTTTTTCTCGTATTGTCTTGTCTAATAAAATAATACACTCCCCCTTAAATTTGTACATACATTCATACATACATTTATACCCACCACAGTGCACCGTACCAGTCAACCAGTCAACTTTCCACCTTTCCAGCAGGCAGTCGTGGTCGTGACGTGAGTCGTCGTCGTCGCCGGTTGTGCTCCGAACGACCGAAACAGAAGAACCGCGGTGCGTTTGTTTGCATTCTTTCCTCGCTCACTACTCTACTCGCCTCTCAGTTTCTCCAGTCCACTGCTTCAGTCGCGAGTCCACACTCGACAACATGATAGACCCTACAACCTGTCGCCGGGGTGCTCCGAAACCTAACCCTCTCGCCGGAAATTCTACTTGAATTAGATTTGGATACCGTTGATTGCGGCCAGTAAATCACCAAGAGAAAAAAGCAAAATAAAAAAAACCGTGGCGGCGGCAGTGCAGCAAATGAGCATTAAATGAGCAAAAGCAATCAATCTTATTGCTAGGATAAAGAAGGGATCACAGTTTTGTGTTGTGACAGTGTTTACCATAGGGGTCCGAACATGGCTTCCAACAGCAACAGCACTGACAATGGCAACAATGTGCCGCAGTGGAAGCGGGAATTATTACAACGTCGCAAAAAAGTGCTCGCCAGCAATAGCAACGGTGCAAGCGTCAAGTTGTGCGCGTCTGGCTCTGCTGCCAATGGTGGTGGGGTAGAAACTTCCGACGCGATCCTCTCCATAGTTCAGGATCAGCATCAGCTGAGAACTAGTGCTAGTGCTACTAGTGCAGTGAGTGTCAACCTCGTCGCAGGAGGAGGTTTTGCAGGTGCGGTATCTTCCTCGCGCGAATCAACCTGTGGCGCCACAGTCGCGACCGCTTCTTTCGAAAGTTCACGTTCACCAGTCGCGCGCAACATGCGTCTCGAGGCGGGTGTTTGTTCCGATTCGGAGGATGCCGGTAGAACCGCGGAGATCGAGCACGTCAAGTCTAAGTCGGAAAATAGCAGTGAAATGTACAGAGCCAGGAGAGTCGAGAGGGAGAGTGACAGTGACATTTTCCAGCTGATCGAGCTCTCGAAAAAAACACGGGTCGGAATGGCCCTCGTAAGAAACAAAGTGTCCCAGGACTGTGAAAGTGACAGTTCCGAGGAGTTGCAGTACGGGCCTGGAATTGTCAACAAACTAAAAAGCAAGTACCTTAACCTCACTTTGCGCGAGACCAATAAGATTCGAGGTTCCGTGCAACGATTCAGGCGCGCCGCAAGTCTCGAGGATCTCCTCGACTGTAAAGAAGATCCTCCGGAGAAAATGACCAAGAAGTATACGAAGAATAATGTGCTGACGAAAACAGAGAGATACAGGAACACCTCGAGGGGTAATGATTCCATGAAAAGGGCGAGGAGCGTGGAGACTCTCATGAGATATAATTCGACACCAGAGGAACCAAACTCTGCGCTAAACCGGTTTGGGTCCGTGTTCAAACAAGAACCCATCAACGATCATATTATCCTGATCGACAGAACGTCTGTGAAGGTCGAGAGTCGCTTGGCGGATGCAGACAGGCCGAAGGCTGTCAACAAACCCAAGAGGATCAAACCCGTTCTGGCGGAGACCGAAAGACCACCACCGGACCTAGTCAAGACCACTATGAGAATTTTCGAGGGTTCGGCAAAAAAGCTCAAGCCAAAGGGTGAGGTAGCTGCCAAAGTTGCGACCTTCAAGACCATTAATGACACCTGCAAGGCTCAAAAGCAGAAAAAAATAATGAGCCCCAAGCCACCCCTTCAGCCTAAACCTTTTACGAATGGGAGTAACAGGGGTCCCAGTTCTCCAAAGAAGATCGTTCTTTCGCAGAAACCCAATGCTGAGTTGATAGGAAAGCAGGATAGATTAGAAGAGTATCGGAATGAGGGTGTCATCACGGATCCGATTGTTCAATCTGTCTCATCCGTAGTTTCCAAATTTCAGCAAATCGAGAACTCGCACTCTCCCTCAGCTTCCCCAGAACCATCCTTCAAAATAAAATTCTCACCAGCCCCGAGTCCAGAACCTTCGCTCAATAAATTAAAATCCTGTCTCGAAATTATTGTTAAGTCTCCCCCCGTGACTCCTGTTTTATCCCCGAGAATATCCTCTCCAAGGTTGTCTTCACCGGCATCGCCAAAGAAAGATGTCGCCAGGCAAAATTCAATTCCAGTTCACAATCCTTCAAGTCCTAGTCGAGAATATGTCAAACAAGTATCTGTGCCAGAAGCTCCAAAATTCTGGCTTCAAATGGAGAAGGAAAATGTGAAACCGTGTTGTGATGCAAAGCGAGATGACAAGATTCAAAGCACAGAAATGGAGGTAATGGCAAGTAGAAATAGTGAATTTATGGAAATCAAAGACTACAGGGAAGTTAAGGAGGGGAAGGATCCAAAAGAAATTAAGGAAATAAGTATCTCGTCGCCAGTAGAGTCTGCAAAAGAAATCGAAGCAGTCGACGGACCAAGGAATGTTTCCAAATCTGTTTTAGATAATATTGGAAAAGCTGGAACAACGATGCAGTTTATTTTCGATGATAAGTCCACCAATGATAAGAGTTATTTACCTGGAGCAGCGTCGAGTGGACAGAAAATTTCGAAGGACCTACCCCTTGAAAACAACCTTGAACCTGTTAAAAGTAAGTCTCTTTCATTAACAACAGCGAATCCTAGTGATGATGCTGCTTTGAATAATCAGGCACGAATTCAAGAGAGGCTTGGGTCAGGAAAGAATGAAAAAATTAGTATTTCTAATAAGAATGAGTCACCTAATGTGGTGGAAAATAGACCTATTGGGGCAATTTCAAGTTTAGGCTTAATCAGGTCTATGACAATGACCACTTATCCTCAAGGAAACGAGTCTAAAACGATAAGATATCAGCGGTCCGAGTCGATTTCACCACCTCAAAAACAGATAGGGATCATTCGACCACTGGTTTCTACAAAAACGCAACTGCCACAGCAAAATTTGAGTAACAGAGAACTAGAAAAAAATTTGATAAATCGAGTCAAAAGCATCGAACAACCTACAAAAGTTGTGGTAAGCTTGAAAAGTGCAGAGGAGATTCAAGTGAAGAAAGTCGATTCTGGAAGTGGAGGTCTTTGGGACACGAAGCCATGGAATCAGCAAAATAATACAATGGTCTTCAACTTCAGTAACAGAAAAGATGTTCCTGATTATATTGAAAATGATGGAATGAACATAAAAAGGAAACAACACAAATCAAAGGTGAGTTTGGTTTTAGCATTTTCACAAATGTTACCTGCGAGATATGTCGATACTTATTTTCAAAGATACTTTGCACAATAATGTATTCAAATATGCAATAGAAATTTGTAGATATTATTAACGGAGGTTTCAGTCCTGTTTCAATTCAATACAAATCTCAACTATAAGGAAAAACAAGATTAGAAAAGGAATGCTGAACCAGCCTTTTTCTTTTCTAGATTGATTCTTGTCAGAGAGAAACTGGAGTGAAACCTTTCGTTTCAAATGTCTAAAATCTGAAGGCTTAAAGTAAGAGAGTCTCAGAAAAGGCTTGTACATAAGGGAGCCCACTAAAATTACGTATAGCTGAAGGGGTCGGGGGAGGGCGGCTCCTTCATTCATGTACGTAGTTGTTGGAAATTCGCAAACGAAACAAATAACTCCCAGTGATTGAGGGGTTACATGCAATAACCGGTTATAGAATTCTAGCGCACCGTTTTGTTGGCCCCTGATAGCTTGTAAAAAATGTTTCAAATTTAAATTTTGAAAACAGATTTAAATAGGAAATTCAATTGCCCATCTTTTTTTCTTCGTTAAGAAAATGGTAGCTCTTGTAGTTGTCGAAAGAAATCAAAAAACACATTTTTTTCACCAAACCAAAATTTAATTCTTTTTTTTTACTTCAACTCGCGCCCAGTCACTTCATTTTTAGAATTTCGTTTCAAAATTTTGTATTAACATTTAAAGTGATTATGCTTTGCACTGTTCTTAGGGTAATGGTGTATGTTAAAAGTTCAAATATTTATATGAAAAAAAAGATAATAATTTTTTTCATAACGTAAAAATTGGACAGTGATACTTTCCAGCGTTTGAGGAGTCGAGCGAATGTTGAGCGAGCTAAAAGTATGTGCTTGAAGTTCTGAACGTTCAAATGAACGAAATTGTTTACTAATGACTTTGTAAACCAGAAAAAGTGCTAAAATGTTTGTTCATTTATATTGGAAATAATTTATTATTAAAACAGAATTATAAAGCCTATTTTAAATTGCACTTGAAACAATATTTATGGGTAGAATGGAAATGAGAAAAAATATTTCGTTCATTTAAACGTTCGGAACTTCAGGTACTTGCTAAAAGTTCCAGCCGGACAATCATTAAAAAAGAAATAAAGAAGTTTTCTGGAAAATATTACTTCGATTGATACAGCGGTTAAAAAACTATGATTGTTTTACTTCGAGTGCGATCGGTGCTCGCGCGCAGGCAAAGTAGTACACAATGAAAATTAGATAACTAATAAGAAAGATGTTTTCTTATCAATATATTATATTTTACTTTTTAAACTTACAAACAAATGATGGTAGACATTCCATAAACAATCTTTAAAGTAAGAGAAACTGTATTTATTAAGGACAAATTTCTCATAGTGCTTTCTGCTTTGTTTAAAAAAAATGTAAACAAAGCCTTGCTTGTGAGACCTTAAAATGCCAAAATGTAAACAAAGTGGTCATTTTTGCATTATTCTTTGAATAGTGCACATTAAGCAAAGTACAGAGCCTATTAAAAATGTTTGAAAAAAAGTGTCGAGACAATTTAAAATTAGTTATAGAATACTTGGAAACTTGTCACTTATCGAATAAAAATAATTCATGTTGAAAAAGTTCTGGGAATACCGTATTTAGCATGAATTTTACATAAAACTGCTATTTTGCATTTTTTAGGGCATTTTCCGGGCACTTTCCAGAAAGTTAATATGAATTTAACTTTACGTGCCAAAGAAACCTGGCCACTGAAAAACGAATCTAGCCAGCAAGAGTTTTTAAAAAAGTCAGGGAATTTTATTGATCAGGGAAAATTCAGGGATTTAAACCAAAATCTTGCAGAAGTCACGGAATTTCTATAACTTTAAATAGCTTCCAGGAAGAATAAATTTGAAATTTTTCAATTTTAATTTGAAATAGTTTTATTCCGTTTATAAAAGATTCTAGCTTAAAAATGTTATAAGTATAAGATAATGGCCTTTGAATATTAATGGCCAGGGAAAATGAAAAATTGAGCAGAGAAAAATTAGGGAATTTTAAAAATGAAGTTTATCAGCGGTGACGCTAATAGAATTTTCTTGTTAGTAATTTATTTGCCTTGTATTTCTATTTCTGTTTTTCAGTTCCTTCCTCCTGAAGATTATCTTTTTAGTCATAATTTTTTTTTTTTTTTTAATTCAGCAATTTTGTTAGTAAGTCATCAGTTTTGGTTGAAAATTCAACTGTTTTCATAAAAAAATCACTTTTTATTTGAATTTCATATTATGATGTTCAAAAGTCATCTGAAATATTTTTTGGATGAAAATTCAAGTATTTTTTTTTAAATTCGTCATTTTAGTTAAAAAATTTATCTATGTTAATAGAAATTCTGTATCTTCATTGGATACAAATGCAACTGTTTGTTTGAAAATTCAACAATTTTGTTAAAAAGTCATCCTTTTTGGTTGAAAATTCATCTATTTCATAGAAAATTTCCTTTTTGTTTAAAACCCATATTTTGGTTTTAAAAAGTCAACTGATCTCTTTTTTGGATGAAAATTCAGCTATTCTTTTGGAAATTCGTCTTTTTGATTAAAAAATTCATCTGTTTGATTAAAAAATTCATCTGTTTTAGTAGAAATTTCATCTTTCTTGGTTGAAAGTTCAACAATTTTGTTTACGAAGTTATCCATTTTGGTTGAAAATTCAACTGTTTTACTCAAAATTCATCTTTTCGGGTTGAAAATTCAATATTGGTGTGGAAAAGTAAAACTGAAATAATTGTGGATGAAAATTTGACTATTTGTTTGATAATTTCTTTTTGATTTGAAAATTCAAATTCTTTGTGAGTTTTTCTAATTATGTGTGAGGATTCAACTATTTTGCTTGAAAATTTTTGGTTGAACCACTTTGTCAAGAATTAATTTTTTGCTGAAGATTCATATTCTTAGTTGAAAATTCATCTCCTTGTTCAAAACTTTTAGTATTTTCTTGAAAATTGATTTTTTTAAATTAAAAATTCACTTCAAATTTAATGCTGAAAATTTATATTTTCTGGTTGAAAATTCGATTTTCGTACAGAAAATTCGTCTTGTGGCTTGAAGGTTCAACAATTTAGATCATTTTTTTCCATTACTGAAAATTCTTCATTTGTTGAAAATTCGTCTTTTTGGTTCTAAAATTAATTTTTTTCTAGAATGAAATTTCATCTTTTTTTGTTGAAATATCAACTATTACACTTTTTGTTGTGAATTCGTCTTTTAGGTTGAAAATTCAACTATTTTGTTGAAAATTTAATTATTTCGTTGAAGATTCAAGTATTTTGTTAAAGTCATATTTTTTGGTTGAAAAAGCTTTTTTTTTTGTTTAAAATAAATTTAAAAATTTGAAATTTTGATCTGAAATATTGTGTTATTCCGTTTATAAAAGTTCTGGTGTCAACAAATTCTCAAGATTAAAATGCTATTTGAATATTAATGGTCGGGGAAAATGAAAAGTGGGTAAAAAAAAAAATCAGCGAATTTTGAAAACGAAGTTTGGCGGTGACGCTAATAGAATGTTCTTGTTAGTAATTTATTTGCCTTGTATTTCTATATCTTTTTTTCAGTTCCTTCCTCCTGAAGATTATCGTTTTAGTCATAAATTTTATTTATTTTGTTTAATTCAGCAATTTTGTTAAAAAGTCATCAATTTTGGTTGAAAATGCAACTGTTTTGTTGAAAATTCAACTGTTTTCATGAAAAAATCACTTTTTATTTGAATTTCATATTTTGATGTTGAAAAGTCATCTGAAATATTTTTTGGATGAAAATTCAAGTATTTTTGTGAAAATTTGTCATTTTAATTAAAAAATTTATCTATGTTAGTAGAAATTTTGTATCTTCATTGGATACAAATGCAACTGTTTGTTTGAAAATTCAACAATTTTGTTAAAAAGTCATCCTTTTTGGTTGAAAATTCATCTATTTCATAGAAAATTTCCTTTTTGTTTGAAACCCATATTTTGGTTTTAAAAAGTCAACTGATCTCTTTTTTGGATGAAAATTCAACTATTTTTTTGGAAATTCGTCTTTTTGATTAAAAAATTCATCCGTTTTAGTAGAAATTTCATCTTTCTTGGTTGAAATTTCAACAATTTTGTTTAAGAAGTTATCCATTTTGGTTGAAAATTCAACTGTTTTACTCAAAATTCATCTTTTCGGGTTGAAAATTCAATATTTTTGTAGAAAATTTACTTCTTTTGGATAAAAATTTGACTATTTGTTGAACCACTTTGTCAAGAAATCATTTTTTTACTGAAGATTCATATTCTTAGTTGAAAATTCATCTCCTTGTTGAAAACTTTTAGTATTTTGTTGGAAAATGATTTTTTTAAATTAAAAATTCACTTCAAATTAAATTTTTTGCTGAAAATTCGATTTTCGTACAGAAAATTCGTCTTTTGGCTTGAAGGTTCAACAATTTAGATGATTTTTTTTCTTTCATGACTGAAAAATCTTAATTTGTGGAAAATTCGTCTTTTTGGTTCTAAAATTAATTTTTTTCTTGAATGAAATTTCATCTTTTTTTGTTGAAATATCAACTATTACAATTTTTGTTGTGAATTCGTCTTTTAGGTTGAAAGTTCAACTATTTTGTTGAAAATTTAATTATTTCGCTGAAGATTTAAGTATTTTGTTAAAGTCATATTTTTTGATTGAAAAAGCTTTTTTTTTTGTTTAAAATAAATTTAAAATTTTGAAATTTTTATCTGAAATATTGTTTTATTCCGTTTAAAAAAGATCATGTATTAAAAAATTCTCAAGATTAAAATGCTATTTGAATATTAATGGTCAAGAAAAATGAAAAGTGGGTCAAAGAAAAATCAGCGAATTTTGAAAATGAAGCTTTTGGCCACCTTGCCTACTTCAACCAGCAATAACTAGCAAAAAAGCAAAATGCAATCCATCTTTCTGTCTTTCCCATAATGTGATTGACAAAGTCAAACATAAATTTTTGTATGTATGAATCACGTGTTAAGCATAAAATCTACAAAATCACACACAATTTTACATAAAACTACATTATATTATAGTTAAATGCAATCACTTTTTTTAAATTTCAGCATTTAAAAAAGTAAATAAAATGATTCTTCATCAAATTAGTCCTGAAGGTATAAATTGATTAATCTTTTATAATATTTGATGTTAACTTTGGCTTTAGGGTCAGAATAAATAATTCAGTTTATTTTTAAATGAACCAAACGTTTCGGCGCACAATGTTGGCCCTCATCAGTGGCTAACTTTTATTCTGGAAAAGACAGTTACAAAAAAATATATTTATCAGGGACGAAGTGTAAGAATGTAGTTTATTGATTGTCTTTGAAGGATATAAATCTTTCGTAAATATTTATTATATATGTATAAATAAATGCAATATGTATAAATATATGCAGAAGTCTTTACCTGCAAAGTATGTATTATCTTAAATACTAAAAATTTCCATTAGTTTCAAGTCCCATATCTTATTATTTCTGGAAACTATAAATTACGTCGAATAGGGGGGGGGGGGGTAGAATTATTTGGTTACGATTCGTTACAGAAGTGAGGAAGTACTTAGAGAGGGCATATAACCCGTTACGTAATTTGAGTACGGCCCATAACAATATTAGACACCTTCCATGACTCTGGCCAATTTAAAAATCTTGCTAAGTAAAAAGTAAGATTTGAATCCTGATTGTATCACTGAAAAGTTTGTTAGCTTTAAATTACTCAACCTAAAGCAACGCGAATTCATATTTTTCCAATTTTTAATTAAATGTCATTATTTGATTTGCAGAGTATATAAATACGTTCAAAATTATTGACAAATTTTTTGTTCTAATAGGGTAAGAGCACCAGTTATTGGCACCTTAAGAGGAAATTTAGACTTTAGGAAAGAAATAAACACATAAAATATTGAATTCTGAAATAGTGATAATCATACCGGCACTCCAAATTTTATGCAGAACACACTGGAATGTTGAATTATTATTCAAAGATGAAAAAAACTTGAAAAATTATTTAAAATAAGCATGTAGTCCCAAAATTTTAGTGCTTGGCACTGCTAACCCCAGTTATTGGCACCCCTCGTCACCAGTGATTGGACTACACTCACATAACCTCTTCAAACTTCTGTAATTGCATTAAAACATTGATAAAAACAAATTGTGCATCTGAAAATATGAAATAAATTTTCTATTAATAATTCTAAATTTAGTATTTTATCAATTTTGTTTTTGGACAAGCCAACATCTTTGACAGCAGCTATAAAGCCTAGCCATGTCACATATGTATTCTTCGGCTTATGTTTTTCTTTCCTCAGAGATACTCTCTGACGGGCAATAGTATGGCAATAAATAAAATAAAAACCATAAATGTTACTCATTTTCTACTTTAAACTAGAAAAATGAATAAACAAATTCAAACATGGATAAATAAATATAGTCAAAATAAATCGCCCACCGATTAAATAAAAACTTTGGCTATTTATAATAACATGAATTCCTGCGTAACATTTAAAACATTGTAAGACAATATTATTAAACACAATATGTATAAAGATAATAAAATTCCATTTGTAATTTAAATGAAACCAATATTTACCTATACCTCGAGGCCTAAAAAGAATAATAAATTATCTGAACAGAACTTTGGAGGTTACGATTACCGGTATATAAATGACAGCTTCATTTATTATAATTGTTAGCTAATTTTTCGTCTACCTAGTAACGACTTTTGTTGTTCCGGCACTTTTAACACTTCATTTTATCAGAAATACGTGAAATGGCTCATGTCAACACAAGGTCTTGAGATTACATAACCTTACTTTTTTCCGGCGAGGCAGGGGTGCCAATGAATGAAATCATTCCCGAATTGCATGGTCTGGTCATTGGCACTGGGGTGCCAACGACTAGAGACCATACTTTTTATATTAATTTCCATTGGCACCCCCCCCTAAAATTAATAAATAAATTATTGCCGAGGTTCATTCCTTATTTTGATTATATTGCAAGTATTTCTTTTAAATATTCACAAAAATTGGAACAGATTCACTTGTTCACAACGTTGTTTGAACAAAATTAAAAAATGTTGTCAGCTAAACATTTTCTTTAGAAAACCGGATAAATTCTTGGCACCCTAAGAACTGAAGTGAATTAATTATTTTATAACTAAATTTGACATTATTTTGTATGAATTATATATGTCGGTACACGCAGAAATAATGGTAGAATAAAAATAATACCAGCAAAATACGATAAATGTTTGCATTTTCTTGAAATTTAACAAAAATGAGAGAGGGTGCCAATAACTGGCGCAGTGCCAACCACTAGTGCTCTTACCCTAGCATTTAAAAATTAATAGTTAAAGTTAAATCAAAAGCATTTTTTAATTAAATAATTTCATTTGTAAAGCATTCGCAAATAATTAAAATTTTAAGTCTTTTAGAGTGGAAAAATGAGGATCACTGAATCAGGAAATGGACGAGAGAATTTGAACCGTATTTCGTAAACCCAACAGAAAACCAATTACAAGGTCGTAACTTTTAACATAAGACCAGTCTTCTTACAAATTATTTTGATCTTGATTGTTATGACGTAATATACTCTTGTATACTTCATAAATCTCATAAATGAGCAATGGAATATATCAATACCTTTTGAGTACTTATTTTTCGAGCGAATTTCTTGAGATTGGGAAATAACGGGAAATAAACAAAAAAAAACTTTTACCTAGAATTTTCGTATTCTTGGTAAAAAAAATGCAATCTATCAAAACAATTTCAACGAGTTAATTTTAAAAATCATAATGCCAGAATAATGCTTCACCGGGAATTTTGAGTGCCCTAAAATAAAAATAATATTGTTTAGTTTTGTTAGCTTAAATTAAAAATTAAGCATTTTTAAATTAAATTAAGCAATGCTGGATGCTTAAAATTAAATGTTTTACAATTCTTAGCTCTTTCGATTCAAAGTTACTCAGTTTGTATCGCTGTAAATTTAAAATTAATCATTTGAAATTTTTCAGATTTAAAAATTGTGTGCTTAGTACTGAAATTATGTATGCTTCAAGGTTTCAGACTAAAAATGGTTTCCTTTACAATTTCTTCCACTTTGAAAGATATTCCAGTTTTTTAAGATTTAAAATTTGTTTTAATTTTTCTGCGACTATTTTGAAATTCAATAAGTGTGAATTAATGCGGTCAAGATTCTTCAATTATAATTAAAATTGGAAGCTGTAAAAGTCGAACGATTTTAAAAATTCAGTCTACTCCAAAAATTTTCAACGAAAAGCAATTAAACCCGTTTAAATTTGAATGTTTGATTTGAAACTGAATCTTGAAGAAATGTTTAATTAGATTTGTATGATGAAAATAAAACTATTTCAATTTTGAATTATATAAATAAACTTTGTACTTTTTAGAGAAAAAATACATACATAATATATGTATGTATATTTTACAAAAAATGTAATGTTGCTTTCTGATGAAAAAATTTTCAGAGCAAAATTGACTCTTAACACAAAATTGATATTCTATCTTTCCGCTTTCGAGGAGAACGCCTGAATTTCATATTGATTGAAGTTATAGATCGTCGTTTCTAAAAATTAAGCCTTTATCATTTTCAGCTTATTAGCTACATTTCTTTTATCTGTTCACAAAATGTCATTTGTAACGATGACGTTTCTGTTCTTGCTACCAACCACGCATGCAGTACCAACCTCTGTAGTAGATTGAGCTCATATTTCTTTTAGATACTTTAGATTGAATATTATCGACTGATAAGAAAATCTGTGAAACTAAATTCGATCATGAGTAAAAACAGTAAATATATACAGGTTTGTTAAGCTGGCACAACACTATTGAGGTATAGAGATGTAACCTATTTCATAATTTAGGGCTAATTTGGGCCCCTATTGTCAAATTTATGGCTCATTTATTTTTTGTAAAAATAGTGTTTGCGCTAGCTTAACGTTAAGCTAGCCGAATATTGCTGTAAAATGTACTAAAAATGATTTTACAGAAAATTCACCACATACAATGATTTATGGCTCATTCAGGGCTCTGGGAATATGATAATCAAATTTTAAAAAAATGTTTAAACAATATTTGTTTAAACAATCCTAATAAAAATGAATTGCACAAATGTCTATTCTTATCCAACATTAAGGCTCATTTAGGATTCACCGAATATGATATTTGAACTTGAAGATATGAAGAAGAATGATATTTTCTTGAAAAAAATTGTTTAAACAAATTTGCAAAAAAAAAATTAAATTCTGTTTTTTTTTCATTTTCCTTGCATAATTTCAGGCTCATTTAAGGGTCCAGAAATATTGTCGACCTAAAGTCGTGCGATTTTTCCTTTGCCCTTTATTTTGTTATGTATGGTGTTGTGTCACCTTAACGTTATAAAAAATACGTGAAGAAAATCATAAAACCCATTCTATCCACTCACATAATTTAGGGCTCATTGATGACTAATTTGGTCCCGTAGTCCCGAATTTAGGGCTGCAATATATAGATATTTTAAATGGTATTTGCCCTAACTTAACGTTAAGCTGGCCGGACATAGCTGTAAAACGTACTAAAAATGATTTTACAGAAATTTCACCTCACACAATAATTTAGGGCTCATTTAGGGCTCTGGGAATATGATAAACAAAATTTTAAACAAATGTTTAAACAATATTTGTTCAAACAATCGTACTAAAAATGAATTAAACAAATTTCTTTTCTTGCCTAACGTTAAGGCTCATTTAGGGCTCCCCGAATGTGATATTTAAACTTTAAAAAAATTGTCTAAATAAATTTACCAACAAATTTTCTTTTTTTTCATTTTCCTTTCATAATTTCAGGCTCATTCGAGGCTCCTGAAATGTCGTCGACCGAAAATCTTGCGATTTTTCCTTTGCCCTTTTTTTTTTGTTATACAGAGTGTTCCAGACTCAAGTGTCCGGACTGATATGACCATATAAAAATAAAAAAATGAAAATCTAAAATTCCATTTCCAAAAATCAGTTGAAGTTTTAGTTTTTGGGTTATAAAATATTTAAACTTGTCCAATCAGGAGCACTGTAAAAACAGTCGTGTGTGCGTGAGGGGGATTCCAGCGTACTGTTCTCCCGTTGCTAACCCCACCTCTGCGATCGCTTCTATAACGCTGCGTTGGAATCCCGCTCACGCACACACGACTGTCTATGCGGCGCTCCTGATTGGTCCAGTTCAAATATTTAATAACTAAAAAACTTAAACTTCAACTGATTTTTGGAAAAGGAATTTTCTATTTATTTTTTGTATACAGCTATATAAGTCCGGACACTTGAGTCTACGTGAAAAATACGTGAAGAAAATCATAAAACCCAATCTTTCCACTCGCATAATTTAGGGCTCATTAAGGACACATTCGGGCCTTAGAGTAGAGTAAGAAAATAAATATGTTTAATTCATGTTTAGTGGGTTTGTTTAAACATTTTTTTCAAAATTTTGATTATTATATTCCGAGAGCCCTAAATGAGCCCTAAATTATTGTGTGAGGTGAAATTTCTGTAAAATCATTTTTAGTACGTTTTACAGCAATTTTCGGCCAGCTTAACGTTAGCTAGCACAAACACTAATTTTTTTTTTAAATATTGGAGCCCTAAATTTGGGACTACAGGCCCAAATTAGTCCTCGATGAGCCCTAAATTATGCGAGTGGAAAGAATCGGTTTTATAATTTTCTTCACGCATTTTTTATAACGTTAAGGTGGCACAACACCATCTATAACAAAGAAAAGGGCGAAGGAAAAATTGGACGTCTTCAGGTCGACGATATTTCAGGAGCACTAAATGAGCCTGAAATTATGCAAGGGAAATAAAAAAAACTAAAATTTATTGGTAAATTTGGGTGGAGTTCCGAAAAGCGCTTACCTCCGATTAATTTGAAACTCCGTATACCTATGTATTTTGACCGCATGATTTGATTTTCAAGGTCAAAACCCCAAAAAACTATACAAATTTCATGTTTTTCCGTTTATTTCAGTAAATAATAAAAATTTACAAAAAAGCTTTAAACAAAAGTCATAGATCTTTCGAAAATACATATTTTATGTTTAATATGTTTTTACCCTACGACTGACCGTTTTAGAGAAAAGAAGGGAAATGTCGGTACGAAGTGTAGAATTGCTTAGGTCACACACGGCACCCATTCCAACGTGTCATGGGGGGCGGGAAGGCACCCCTATGACTGGCCACAGAAATAACTTAGGTTACACACGACCCCCTTTCCAACGTCTCATGGGGGGGGGGGGACACACCTGTGACTGAGGTACGTTAAGTTGACGTAACCACATTTTCGAATCGAGTTAAAACCTATTTCATAATTAAGAGCTCATTCAGTGCTAATTTAATGCCCAATTGCCAAATTTAATGCTCCACTATTTTTTAAGAAAACCGTGGGTTACGCTAGCTTAACGTTAAGCTGACGTAACCACATGGTCGAATCGAGTTAAAACCTATACCATAATTAAGAGCTCATTTAGTGCTAATTTAATGCCCAGTTGCCAAATTCAATGCCCCAATATTCTTTTAAAAAACCGTGGGTTACGCTAGCTTAACGTTAAGACGACGTAACCACATGGTCGAATCGAGTTAAAACCTATACCATAATTAAGGGCTCATTTAGTGCTAATTTAATGCCCAATTGCCAAATTCAATACTCCACTATTTAAAAAAAAAACGTGGGTCACGCTGGCTTAACGTTAAGCTGACGTAGCCACATGGTCGAATCGAATTAAAACCTATACCATAATTAAGAGCTCATTTAGTGCTAATTTAATGCCCAATTGCAAAATTCAATGCTCCACTAATTTAAAAAAAAACCGTGGGTTACGCTAGCTTAACGTTAAGCTGACTTAACCACATGGTCGAATCTAGT
>CAKNXH010048259.1:0-10553 GCA_932178445.1 Andricus quercusramuli
AGATTCCGTATTGGCACGCACGCCCCAAACCACGAGTACCGCGCGCCAAATCTCAACCAAGCGATTTCTCTGATTGGTTCGCGCACCCCGCGCCACGGGTACTGCGCAGCAATCACGAACCAGGATTTCGCGCGCCAAATTTGAAATCTGAATTGTGAATAATTATAATTAAAATAAAATTAATAAATAACATTAATGTCAATAACATAAATGTTGATAACAATAATTATATTATAATAATATTAACTTATAGTATATACAGTATATAGAATATATGTATTAGTCTATATATAACCTATATATATAGTATATATATCCAACCACTATATTATAATAAAATTAATCAATAATTATATCTATCAATAAGTATGATGTTAGTATTTAGAATTAAAATTAACATTAATAAATAATATTAATGTTAATAATAATTATATTATAATATTACGAATGTGTACTATATATAGTATATGGATTATAGGTACTAAGTCTACATATGAACTATATATATATAATATATATGAACATCTATGATATTATAATAAATTAAATTCCCATATAAATAGTTATACTTATTTAATATCGAATAATCAATAATTTTAACAAATATGTAATGCTGGGTCAAGAGAGAGATGAGAAAAACAAATAAATTCAATTATATCGCGTACGCAATCAAACGAACCAATCAGGAGTCCCGCAGGAGCAACGCACCAATCCCCATTCGGGAGCTTCCTGATTGGGCCGCCACCGAGGAGCGGGAGACTCGGCGACGAGGCTCTCCCTCTACTCAACTTCCGCGCGGAGTGGGAGAGACCGCTCGACCGCGGAGTGGGAGGAGCTTGCGCGCCCTCCCATAAAAGCTCGTGTCTCGGCCATCAATCTTCAGTCTGCCTCTCGACTTCCTCGAGAGCGCACGTCCAATCCTCACTCTCTCTCTAAGCCTCGCCTAGGGTCAAAGTGAAGGGAATAAATCGTTTTTCATTTAAACTTCTTGTAGTCCTCATTGACTACACCCCTCTTTAACTATATTTTCGAACCAATCCGCTCTTTTCAGAGCGAACTATAAAACGTATGGAAAGTGATTAACGGCCCTCGGCTCTTCTAAACTATCGACTACGCACCATCCAAAAGAATTCTTTTCTGGGTCGCCCCATCAGGTAGAACCCAGGGATCCTCTTGGATGGGACGAAGCTATAGGAAACGGAGAGCTTGGCGGCGTTTTTGTGGGCGCCCATCTCCACGAAACCAACGTGGCCAAATCGACTGTCAACAGGAGTTGGCAGTCTCCAATCTAACTTGTCAACAGGAGTTGGCAAGTGGAGAGCAGGAGCTCTTAGATAACCTTCCGGGACTTTCAGCCTCAACTCAACACCGGGACGAGATACCCCCAGCCGTTAGACGGTTGCAAAAAGGTGCCAAGACTCCATCCGGCCGTACTGCACCTCTTCCACCAGGAGGTGAGAAAATCTATCGCGTATTAGGACTGCGACGGAGTATACGGGCCATCCATGGTCGAGCCCGTCGGACATTGTTCCCGTTCAACCCAGCTCACGACCGGTCCATTGTATTGACCCTGGACCCCAATTGCGTCATACTTTACGCACCAGTGGGGCCCATTCCAGACGGGTCCAATCCAGCCACCCGGAAGACCGTCAGTGAATTGAAGATCTTCCGAGAGAGTGAGGGAGAGCGCCAGCTACGGCACCAACTGCGAAAATACCGAGGCCTGGTACAATTATCGGCCTGCGGAACCAAGGTTGTGGACACCGAGGAGGGTTGTCCCAACGAAGGATTCTATGGACAACCAGAGACACGGCCGAAGGAGGTCAAGTATCCAACGAACCTTCCCGAGGTGGATCGACGACTCACCCACAAGCGCCTCGATATCCTAGGTTTTCTGTCCAACCTAGGATTCACCTGGACCAGGGTAATGAATGGAGGGTAAAAACCCCTGGCAACTCTTCTTCGAAGCAAAGGGAAGGAGAAGCTTACTGACACCACCCCGCAGCCAACAAAACCTGCCAAAGGGCATGCGACACCTGGACCAATTTTTATTGGAGACTCAGGGGGTCAAAGGAGGACGACATAGAGTCTACGACCGTCCAAATACAAACCACCGGCCCCTTTCGGGGCCATCAAATATCTAACGAAGGAACCTTCCAGAGTCGACGACCGTGGATCGTATCAATCTTGAAGTGGAATAATAGAATTTACAACAAAAAGATGAATTGTGAACTGAGATAGTGATTCTTCAAGTAGAATAATAGAATTTAGAACCAAAAAGATGAATTTTCAACTGAGATAGTGAATCTTTAAGTAAAATAATAGAATTTACAACCAAAAAGATGAATTTTCAACTGAGATAGTGAATCTTTAAGTGAAATAATATAATTTAGAACCAAAAAAATGAATTTTCAACTGAGATAGTGAATCTTGAAGTAGAATAATAGAATTTACAACCAAAAAGATGAATTTTGAACTGAGATAGTGAATCTTTAAGTAGAATAATAGAATTTAGAATCAAAAAGATGGATTTTCAACTGCGATAGCGAATCTTTAAGTAAAATAATAGAAATTACAACCAAAAAGATAAATTTTCAACTGAGATAGTGAATCTTGGAGTAGAATAATAGGTGAATTTTCAACTAAAATTATGAATATACAAACCAAATAATTAAATTGTCAAGCAGGAATATTAATTTACATTTCAAAGACCATTTCCCTATTTAAAAATATCATTCTGCAACCAAAAAGGGAATAGTTGACAAAAAATAATAACATTTTGGAACAAAGTGATGAATTTTCAAGTGGAATGATGAGTCCTTAAATTTTAAACCAGGAAGTTTAATTTTCACCTGAGATAATGAATCTTTAAGTAGAATAATAGAATTTACAACCAAAAAGATGAATTTTCAACTGAGACAGTGAATCTTTAAGTAAACTAATAGAATTTACAACCAAAAAGATGAATTTTCAACTGAGATAGTGAATCTTGAAGTAGAATAATAGAATTTACAACCAAAAAGATGAATTTTCAACTGAGATAGTGAATCTTCAAGTAAAATAATAGAATTTACAACCAAAAAGATGAATTTTCAACTGAGATAGTGAATCTTGAAGTAGAATAATAGAATTTACAACCAAAAAGATGAATTTTGAACTGAGATAGTGAATCTTTAAGTAGAATAATAGAATTTAGAACCAAAAAGATGAATTTTTAACTGCGATAGCGAATCTTTAAGTAAAATAATAGAATTTACAACCAAAAAGATAAATTTTCAACTGAGATAGTGAATCTTGAAGTAGAATAATAGATGAATTTTCAACTAAAATTATGAATGTACAAATCAAATAATTAAATTGTCAAGCAGGAATATTAATTTACATTTCAAAGACCATTTCCCTATTTAAAAATATAATTCTGCAACCAAAAAGGGAATAGTTGACAAAAAATAATTACATTTTGGAACAAAGTGATGAATTTTCAAGTGGAATGATGAGTCCTCAAATTTTAAACCAAAAAGTTTAATTTTCACCTGAGATAGTGAATCTTAAAGTAGAATAATAAAATTTACAACCAAAAAGATGAATTTTCAACTGAGAGAGTGAATCTTAAAGTAAAATAATAGAATTTACAACCAAAAAGATGAATTTTCAACTGAGATAGTGAATCTTGAAGGAGAATAATAGAATTTACAACCAAAAAGATGAATTTTCAACTGAGATAGTGAATCTTTAAGTAGAATAATAGATGCGTTCTCAACTAAAATTATGAATATACAAATCAAATAATTAAATTGTCAAGCAGGAATATTAATTTACATTTCAAAGACCATTTCCCTATTCAAAACTATCATTCTGCAACCAAAAAGAGAATAGTTGACAAAAAATAATTACATTTTTGAACAAAGTGATGAATTTTCAGGTGGAATGATGAGTCCTCAAATTTTAAACCAAAAAGTTTAATTTTCACCTGAGATAATGAATCTTTAAGTAGAATAATAGAATTTACAACCAAAAAGATGAATTTTCAACTGAGATAGTGAATCTTGAAGTAGAATAATAGAATTTTCAAGCAAAAAGTTGAATTTTCAACTGAGATAGTGAATCTTTAAGTAGAATAATAGAATTTACAACCAAAAAGATGAATTTTCACGTGAGATAGTGAATCTTTAAGTAGAATAAAATAATTTACAACCAAAAAGATGAATTTTCAACTGAGATAGTGAATCTTTAAGTAGAACAATAGAATTTACAACCAAAAAGATGAATTTTCAACTACAATTATGAATATTCAAATCAAATAATGTAATTGTCAAGCAGGAATATTAATTTGCATTTCAAAGACCATTTCCTTTTTTAAAAATATAATTCTGCAACCAAAGAAGGATATTTTTTAATAGATAATTGATATTTTTGGGTGAAA
The DNA here is from genome assembly GCA_932178445.1 of Andricus quercusramuli. Taxonomy (NCBI): domain Eukaryota; kingdom Metazoa; phylum Arthropoda; class Insecta; order Hymenoptera; family Cynipidae; genus Andricus; species Andricus quercusramuli. The sequence continues at coordinate 4,424 of CAKNXH010048259.1, forward strand.
GTATAAATATTTCGTTAAAAACTAAAATATTATCTTGAAAAATCGTACTTTTTGGTAACAAATTAATATTTTCGTTTGAAAATTCAAGTATTCTAATGAAATACTGATAGTTGTAGTAAAAAGTTCTTCTTTCGGACATCAGCCTAATTGAAGTTACATAATGAAAAAGTTGAAATATGTCAATTTTTGTTTGCAGGGTGCGCTCTGCGAAATAAAATCTTACCATTTCCTAATATTCGTCACTTTTGACATTCTCTTTGCGTCTCTTCTCTTCTTTCGCTCAGTTGACAATTGCCCGTTCAGATTTCATAAACGTATGTACGTCCTCGTACGTATTAAAAAAACCAAGGCTTTCATGTCAATCTTCTCTGCCAATCGTGCGCTCGTTTTTAAAGCGACTGTTTCAAAAATCTTGGGGTCTTTCGAAACGTTGATCCGTGGTACTTTTCAAACTCTTCAGTCATCACTCGGGCAGCTATCACCATTTTGTCAGTCGGAGCCTTCAGATAACCGCGTGACAAGTGGTTAATCCATTCTCCTTGACGTCTTTATGGTAGCGAAGAAGTATAAACGCAAAGAGACGAACCCTGCGAGAATCGCCAAGCGACATATCCGGAAATATATTTCAGTCCTTCATCTGTCATTTTTTCGGCGCCAGTGTCATTTCCAAACACTCGAGCAGATGTATTTCCTCACCTGTCGGAGAAACTGTGTTCGGACATGTCACTGCAATGTGAATAAAATCATACAATTAACATATTTACTTTTTCTCCAGGACATACGAAAGATATTGAATGTACTGTTGCCATACCAGTATACGTGAAATGAGAAACTGCTGATAATAAGCATGCGGAAGCGTCTCACGTTAAAACGTACTGCGCCGCTGTTTGAAGAAGGTTTTTGCTTTAAAACATTTATTTTGCAGACATCCGAGAAAACCTATTTTATTGATAACTAACCTGAATCCGGCGAATTCTCATCTTCTTCGCCCACTGGCGTTTGAAATTCATCAGAATTCGACAAACTCTGAAGGAATGGGTCATCCACTTTTTCTCCTTCGCTAACATTTGAAGCCAGGGTTTTGCAGACTTCTTGCATAATTACTTCCTCTTCTCTACCGTCGATGAGATCCAGACTACTAACGTCGACAAAGTCATTATCAGGCTGTAACGAATCGAGGCTATCACAAATGTCGGCACCCTCAAATAAATCCGAGGCATTGACTAGAAGACTTTATTCCACATCTACTTCCACATTCTCATCCACGTTTGTCGTAGATGTGGAAGTACTCTTCTGTACTGCTGCCTCATCTCGTAAATCCGATGCATTGATGAGACTCTTTTCGTTCATATCTTTTTCAGTGTTACAACCATCAGAAAGTGCCTCCATGGCGTCTTTACCAAGGATGAACCATCGCAAACGGTGTAACACATCTAAAGATGTTGGATGATCGTGGCCTCTTTCAACACCACGAAGGAACGAAAAAAAATTCTCCAATACATCCTGATTCAATCGATTCGTCAGTATGTAGTCGATGCCAAAGACTTCTTGAAGATTCTGGAACAAACTTGGCAAGACAAGGCAGACTAAGTGTATTCCTTTTTGAAAAGGAAGCAATGAGGCTCGTCCTCCCACTCTCATTTGGGTGATAAAATGTGACATTCGATTTAAAATATCCATTTGTTTTTCCAAATCAACCCCAAAAGCTTGAGCCCCATTGCGGTTGTACTTCCCGCTTGAATTAAGCAAATCGAACCAATTATTAAAAAGTTGAAAAACTCAACTTGTTTCTTCACAACCCAGAAAACATTGAAAATTACCATTATTTAATTGAATTTGCTCCAAGCAGAAAGTAAGTGCTTTCGCATTTTTGTTTGAAATCACTTGCGTTGCCAGCTTTACTTTCTGCCGAGCATTACCCTGACAAGAAATATTTCCGGGAGTTAAATTAAATGCGCATTTCAAATCGTTGCTATTAATGAGTAGTAATTTTTCCAGCTTTCCAGCTATCTAGCTTTATAAGGTGAGGACCATCTGGAAAAACATGAACTTTGATTTGCTCATTTGAAGGATGCTGGAAATAAACTTGGTCTTTTTCGCCTGTGCCAATGCCAAGTTCCTTCCACAACTTCTTATTTGAAGCATGCATATCAGATGTTACTGCAACAACGGTATACCCGGTTTCCTCAAGCTGACTAATCAGATCTAGTAAGATTTCTTTAGTCATTGGTTTATCGAAGTCTGCGTAAATAACTTGTTTCCACTTCGTGAACAAACCCCGAGCCATTACAGTTTGACACCCAGCTGAAAAATCCTGTGCAGGAACCTCGGAGGATCTTGCAAATGTTCCTGTACACGAAACTGCACACGAACCTGTACAGGTAATCTTAACGGTTCCTGTGCAGGAATTTGGCGAAGGAAACTGTACATGATCCTACAAAGGAACCTGTATACAAGCTAACCTTTGAATGTTCCTGTACAGGTTCCTTCACATAGGCAATTGAGATGTGGGTTCATGTACAGGAACATGTTCAGGATCCTGTGCATGAACCTGCATAGGAACTAATCCGCCAGGTTTCGCTGGTGTCTTGCCTCTCTCGATAGTGACTTGGTTCTTCAAGGGAATAAAAGGAAGGCAAGTTCATAGCTGTAAGCGTCATCAGTTTTCGCAATGGCTTTCCGTATAGGACCCTATACGTGTTTCTGTACAGAATCCTTCCAAAGGATCCTTTGACGGCTTTCTGTGAAGGATCCTATGCATGTTCCTGTACAGGCACCTGTACAGGATCATTCAACGGTTCTTTTGTCGGTGCAGGTACCTTTGCAGGATCATGTACAGTTTTCTACGCCAAATTTCTGCACAGGAACCGTCAAGATTACCTGTACAGGTTCGTGTGCAGGTTCGTGTACAGGAACATGTAGAGGATCCTTCGAGGTTCCTGTACAGGAATTTTCAGCTGAGCATGCCCTGTGCGGCCCTAAGATCTGTTGCTTTCTTTTGTCAATGGAAAAGAGAGGTGATAAATGCACTTCGTCAAAGCTTACTACGGTAACCTTATCCCTTTTACTCATTTTTTCACCTTTCTTTTTCATGACTTTTAAAACATTGACCAGTACGCCTGGATCCACATCGAACAGGCTGATCAATCGTCTCAATGTTGAGAGTCCAGGTAATGGGATTTTCACCACTTTTCTCAAATACTCGTAGGTTTTTGCACTAAGGGAGCGAATGGAAACTGCATTTGCGATATCCTCCTTGCACCACCTTATCCGCTTGCCACGATTTAACAAGCCCTTTATTTGTCCCGGAGAGAAGACAGCTTTGAGTCTGCTAATGATTTCTTCATTTTTTGAGGAAACAAAATTCAATTTGGCTTCAGCATACTCGCATCTTGTTTTGTAAATGTGACAAGAATTTTTCCACAAAGCCTCTTGCTTTTTGCCCTCAAAAAATTTCAGAAGTCGCTCTTCACTTTGCTCCCTTAGTATTTAATTAGTCTTGCAAACCCTGGCATATTCTTCACGTAGGCGTCTATTTTCCACTCGCAGCTTCTCCGCATCCTCAGCATCCTCATTTTGCCTTAGGAGGCTCGACCTGTTCCCCCTTTTCCATTGGAATATCCTCCTCCCCAAGCTCTACCAACTCCTCAGGTATTTGCTTTCTCAGGTCTTCCAACTCTCATATACAATTTTTGCGATTTTCTGTCTCGAAAATGAAGGACGTGATCGCAAAAACCAATTCGTCACTTTCGGGCGATAATGGCATAGGGAGAGGCTGTTCTGATGGTGAAGTTGTACTTCCCGTCGCCGCGCATTCTGTCACATGTGCTGGTGCTATTTCCCTCAATAGGTTTTCCGTTGGGATGGCATCCTTGCGAAGCTTTCTTGTGGATGATTTTGGAGTCTCGTGCAAAATAGTGTCCGCGTATGATGGTCCTCCATAACTGTCCAGCTTGAAGTGTTGTGAACATATTCTCCCTGGAATATATTGATATTTATGAGTGCCTACGTTTTTTAAGTTTCGACAATAGAATTTGAATGGCTGAAAATTCAGGAACAACACGTATGTAAAATTTGAAGGAAAATTAGTGAAACTAATTTTTCAGACTTGAGGCCAAAACATTTTTAAATGAAGTTACGAGCGGTTGAGTTTACTTCTTCTTTATTCATAATGTGTCCCCTAAGGGTTTACATGACTTCCATTTCTTACAACACTTCCTTCTACATTTTTTATAAAATCTTATCCTTACTATTTACAATTATTTACACCTATTTACATAAAATCTTATATCGAACGCCTTAAATCTATTTTTGACGCTAGCGCAATTTGGGACGTGTTAGCGAACGAGTGAGCGAGTGATCGAAAGCGAGAGTGCAAGCGAGAGAGAGAGAGCGGTAACGCAAACGCATCTTAATTTACTTATGCTATTACATAATTATTACTTACAAATCTTTACGCTTCTTATTTAAGCTTCTTCCGTTTCCTTTTTCTTTCACTTCTCTTGTACCTCCATTTTACCATTTTTTGCATCCATTCTTTCATTCTTTTTCAATTGCTCCCCTAGCATCCTCTAACTCCTTCATCCACTCTTCCCCCAAACCATCCTCCCCTAGAATCTTTACCACATTCTCTTGCCAGGTTCCTTTATCTTCCATTCCTCTCCTACATCCTTCCCATACATGCTCCCATGTTTCCTCTTCCCATTCACATATTCTGCACTTCCTGTTATCTTTCTTTTCCCAATACATACTTGCCCTTACCTCGTTTCCCAATCTAAATCTTGCTATTCTTGTCCATCTTTTCTCTCCCCATCCCTTTTCTAAATACTTTGGTACTCTTTCCTTTTTTATCATTTTATACCATATATTATATTTTGATTCCTCAATCATCCTCCGTCTTTCTATTAATTGTCTTTCTCTCTCCCTTTTTTCCACTTCTTCATAGTTGACTCCAGTCCCGTCTTCTATATCTCTAGCCTTAAAGAACTCCCTCCTTTCTTCCTCACATCTCGTTAATTCAATCGCCCTCCCTCTCCTTTCTTCTACCTCCATCAAACACCTTCTCGCTAACTCCCCTGCCTTTCACTCCCTCAGCTTCGTCTCAAAATTCCATGCCCTCTTTCCCACTCTAGTACTTAATTTATCCCATTGCGCTTCTTCTCTCACCATATATCCCGGCGTCCTCCAGTCTACCCCTAGCGTCCACCTTATATACCTTTCTTGTAAACTTTCAATCTCTTTCCTTTCTTTCCATCCCCATATCTCTGCTCCATAACCTAATACCGGCCATACCAGCGTATCAAATAACCACATTCTCCTTCTCCAATTTTTTTTAAATCTTCTTTTTCCTATTCCCCATATCTGCTTCATTACCCCTGCTGCTTTTTTTTATCCTTTCTCTTATATGAGCTCTATGATCTCCATTTGCTTGCAAGGTATATCCCAGATACTTAAACCCTTTTACTTCTTCTAATTTTTTTCCCTTCCATCTTCCCGTCCATTCTTTTTTTCTTCCCCCTCCTTTTCTAAACCTCATTATCTTTGTCTTTTCTACATTTAAATTCAACTTCTTTCCATCTAAGTATCTCTCTAATCCGATAATTAAGCCCGCCATCCCTTCTTCATCCTCTGCCATCAACACTATATCGTCTGCGTATGCCAGTGTATATATCTTTCCGTTCCCTATCCTAACTCCTCCCCACCCTTTTCTCTTCATTTCTTCTTCCAAGTCTGATATTAATATATTAAATAAAAGCGGGCTCAGAGGACATCCTTGCCTTACCCCTCTCACCAACCAGAAACTATCTCCCACTTGCTCTCCTACCTTTACCTTGCTTTTTGTCTCTCTAAAAATTTCCGATACTCTCTTTATTAATCCCTCTCTTATCCCCTTTTTCACCATAACTTTTTCTATCTCGCCTCGGTCTAATGAGTCAAACGCCGCCTTCAAGTCCACGAACACTGCTATCATTGCCCCTTTCTCCCTTTTAATTCTCTTATTTACTAAGTAGTTCAGAACATATATATTGTCCATTACCTCCATCCCTTTTCTAAACCCTGTCTGATTCGGTGGCTCTATCTTCTTCTCCACAACTTCTTTTTTTAACCTCTCCGATAAAACAGTCACATA
>CAKNXH010048260.1:2963-19747 GCA_932178445.1 Andricus quercusramuli
TTATTATTCAAATTACATTATTTGTACTAACCGACAACCAGTATTGAACCATCGGGCATAGAATACGAAAATTTGGAATTTCATCATGATTAATGGTTTAGAATGACAAATTAATATTTTTCCCTCAAAAATAATATGCACAAGATTTATTTTGAATTCAAGATAAATTTAAAAGAGTTCATGCTGAATTTCAAACGAATTCAAAGAAAGTAACTACATTTTTAAGGTGGAAAAAAAATTTCATCGAATTGAAAAACTTTGTTTTAATAAAGATGTTTCTTGTTGCAATTATAACTTTTGGATATGAATTGTATTTTCCCGATTTATTTGTTGCATTTGAAATAACAATCAAAGAAGTATTCCTCATTGTGAAAAAAAGGCGAGAGCAGGCTTTTTATCACAAGAAAAATAGTTTTTCGATCGATTTTATTTATAATTTGCATAATAATTCAGGTATCTTCTACCGTCAGGGATTTGCTTGTCTTAAGTATTCTATAACTCGGCTATTTTCCGTCGTGAATTTCTTCATTTCAGAAATTTTGTATTTCGAATATTTTTTTTTGGGAGGCTTCGAGGGCCGAAATTTTATTTTATCAGATTTTGAGTAATTAAATGAAACTAATAATTCTTTATCAAAATTACCGAAATTCCCTCAAAGAAAATATTCGAAATATAATAATCCGAAAATAAAATTGCCGAATAAGAAAAATAAAAAAATTGCTAAATTATAAAAGCAAAAATAATTGGTGATGCATTCATTTAGTGGAAGTATTTTTCACTTAATGTATTATTTTATATTTATTTATTCCATTGAGACATATATTCAATGCGGAAATCGTTTGATCGAGATTCTCTTGCTTCAAGGTAATTCAGTTTTAACAATAACACATTTTCGTGAATAAACACGACATTTTCGAAACAAACATAATATTTTTAGAAAACGAACGCGACATTCTTTCTTATGACCTACTTTTATCATTTCACTAATAGTCATAACTGCACAAATCTTCATCCAAAATTTTAAATCTTTAACAAATTAATCAAATTTCAAACTAAAGAACATTCACTTTAAATAAAAAATATGATAGTGGGCTTTTAAACCAAAAATAGATAAAATATTTTATTAGGCTCTGCCAATTCAGTTTGAATATAATATTTTTAATTAAACAAATGGTAACAAACAAATCATCTCTTTGATAGGAAAAAAAGAAGTCTTTACGAAATAATTAAATTTTCAACCAATGTGATGAATTTTTAAGCAAAAAGACAAAATTTCAACTAGAGAGATTAATCAGATATATTTTTTTTCTTAGAAAAATGAAAAAGTCAGATTTTCAGTTGTAAGGAATAATTTATTTTCCACAAGGAACAAATATTCATTATCAGCAAAACTTGAATAGATCAACTTTCAGCTAGTAAAAAAATTTATTTCGAACCAAAGAGATAACAATTTTCAACAAAATAGTTGAATTTTGAATCAATGAACTGTATGTCCGACTGAAATCTAATCTAATAAACCTCATTGAAAGAAAAAACAAATTTCAACAAGATAGAGAAGTCTTCAACTAAGAATGATTGTTTGGGCAATAAAGGAACAAATTTTCATCATGAATGTTTAATTTTTAAACCAAAAAGACGAACCCTCTAAGAAATTCTGCCTTCAGATAATTTGCTTTATCAATCAATAGTTTAATTTTTAACCACAAAATTGAATGTTTAGTCAAAATTAGTTTTCAGGCAATAATTTGATACATTCATTCGAAATGTGGAAATTTAAAGACAAAAGAGCAGATTTCCTGTAACATGAAGAAATTTTCAGCCTGAAAACATAAAAAAAGTTTTAATCACGATTTACTTGAAAAATGCTTCGAATTTTCAATTTTAGTTAAAAAATATGTTATTTGGAACGAGTTTAATGTTTGGTAAATAAAACCTTGATAAGAAAGACTGCGTATCATACGCGTGTTTTCTAGTCACGATGAGCCATTTCGAATGGAGACAAGGCTAGTCTCTCAGAAATTTCAGTATACAAGTGGCCTAAACGCAGTGTGTCGACATCAGTACAAGAAGAAACAATATTATTTGTTGTGCTAAAAGTCTGAAATTCCGATTTGTTTTTGGTAAATTTTGAATTAAGTCCATGATGAAGTTCTTTGTTCTTACTTTGGTGGCAATTTCTGTCGGTGAGTATAAATAAAGAAATTAAATTAATTGAAAACATTTCTTTTTTTTGGGTCATCCATAAACTGCAGTAGGCGTGTTCATGACATTGCAAACAATTTATATGTAAAATTGTTGTTTTTTTTTAATGTGAACTATTGCAAGTCTATGACTCAAAATATAGCTATTCCATTTTCAGTTAAAATTTAATTTTTTTAACTAAAAATTTGACTAATCTATTTTCGATTGAGTTTTTTAAAATCGAGAGTCCACCTACGCGGTTGCGAGTTAAACTACTAAATTTCTTTGGTTAAGGACTCATCGTTTTATTTAAAAATCCATTTATGTATTTTGTTGAGAATTTGTGTTTTAGATAAAAAATTGATCTGCCTAGTTGAAATCTAGCTTTTTTTTCTGAATTTATTTTTGTAAATACATTTCGGCGAATGAAAATATTTCTATTCCATTTTTAGTCGAAAATTCACCTTTTTAAATTTGAATTTAAAATACTTGATTTGAAATTAATTTATTCTTTTCAAAACCCAAATTCCATACGACACAAATCGTATCACATAATTCTTGGATGTTCTCGAATTCGAAACCTTTTTCCCAATAGAGTATCAAACTCTCCCATTACTAATACACTTTGCTTCTCATTTTTAGGACTGTCAGAAGTCAATGGTGCCCCAGATAAAATAGTAAACGATTTAGAAACACAATTTGGTATAAAAAGCGATGAATTGAAATCATGTGGCACAGGTGCTACCTATAATGCTAGGATTGCCAATGCAAACACTGGTCTTATAGCTCTTTCTGCTGAAGACTACAAGAAAGCAGGTTTTATCAATTTAGCAATACAATTCGTCAGGTCACTGCTACCTTGCAAGACGGAATCGTTTGCGACCAGAAAAGCTAACGCCTATATGGCCTAGTAAGTTCGTTTAATGTGTCATATAAAATTTCAAACTTTCCATGGAATGAAGTTTTCCCCCTTCCCACACTCATATTCCACCCCCAATACCCCTAACATGCCTTTTATACTCCCTTGACTCTAAATTATTGCACCTACTTCCTCTCTACTTTTTCGCATATCCTTCCACACCCCACTCATAATTCGCACGTCCCCTCCACAATTATCCCTCACTCACCCTTCATTTGCCCTCTCCTCTCCTACTGACCTTCCTGTACTAACCCACCCATAGCTTGCCTTCTAGTGCAGCCCCTCCCCTGTTCCTCTTTGCCCACTCCTTACTTGCCCTCCCCTTTCATACTGCTCCATCCTACTAACCCTACTACCCCTCCTGGAATTTTATTTAAATAAAAATTTCTATCAAAACGAAAACGAATTCAATTAAATTTCTTTAAATGAAAAGAAATCGCTTCGAATTAAAGAAAAGTTTATTTGACCAAGAGCCAATGCATTTTTTTAAATCGTTTCTGTACTAATGTGTAAAATAAATATCGCTTTATTTCCAGCCGTGCGAAACACCATTAAAGTGGATAACGAGACTGGCAAGTGAACCAAAGAATGATAACACATATGACGACTTCTGAACTTCCTACAATCTTAATAAAACCTTACTATTCATTATTCAACCTTATGTATTTATTAGATATTTATAATATCAATAAACTTTATAATCAATATGATATATCCTTCTTATTGTTATTGTGAACTAGCACTGAGGTCCTGTATAAGGTTTCAATCAACATCCAAAAATACCTGGATAATTTTTTTTAATTGGCACGCTTGCCTCTAGATGAAACCAAATTCATACAGATATTTTAAAGACAGGCGCAGTTGCTAGAGTGTCGAATCATTAGAGTTTTTATTCAAGTTACAATGTCACAGAAAAAACTTAGAGTAAATGGTGTTGCAGGTAACTTCGTATTTTTACCTGTTCGTATTGGTAAAACACAAATATTACCCTTGATGGGCAGAAACTGTCTTTTGTTCTCATAAAAATTGTCACCACCGGCTTGAAAATTGGAAGCCACTAGCTTTGATCGCTGAAGAGAAGTTAGCTGATGGTTGGTGTAACAGGCACATCGGATAAGTGCGGCTTCATAAAGGCCGACTTGCCGAATCGTTAGAGCTGTCAAAAGTTCCCTACAAGCGTGGGTAAAAGTCAGAAAAATACCGAGACGTCAGGAAAAGTTTACCCACATGGGGTAATTTTTGTTGCAAGTAATCTTTACCCCAAAATCCGGGTAAAATTTACACTTAGTTTTTTCTGTGGTGTGAATTTAGTGTAATTGTCTGTAGTAATAAAACTGTATGTAGCGTCTAATAAAAAGTTATTACTATGTACATCTCGATCTCTCATTTGATTGTAAAAAATGCATGTTTTCATTGATTATTATTCGAATTACCTTATTTGTGATGACTAATTAACAGAGTTGGTTAAAAAATTCATTTATATAATGAAAACAAATTGTTCACTAAAATTATCCGACAGTAAGTTGACAGGTTTTCCGGAACTGTATATGAGGTATTAGATGGTAATTTTCGCAATTGTTAAAAACAATTTCTGCAAAAAAAAATGTAATATTTCGAAACTTATCGTAGAAATTCCTTTGCATTCTCATTCTAATGAGAAGGTATTAGTTCTATATATAATTTGTCTTCGTCGGTTTTCATTGAATCTCCACGTTTTTAGACATCCTTAGTCAGGAAGATCGATTTTTACGAACCTGTATGTATGTATGTATGTATGTATGTATGTATCTATGTATGCATGTATGTATGTTTAGCTGCGTGTCCGTCTGTCTGTAGTATCGTGTAGGCACGATAACTTTTGAAAGATTGATCAGATTAGTAGTACGCAAAGAGACGAACAAAATATTCCCATGACTTTTTCTGATAAAAAAAAATTACCGTAGTTATAGCATTTCCAATATAATATAATATTTACTTTATTCATTGATTTAAATTTATTTCGGATTTCCAAATATTTTAAAAAACAAATTATGTGTTTTAATGCACTTCTTAGAGACGTGGTAGGTAGAATTAATCAAATAAAACCTAAGTTATAGAATGAAACATTTTTTATATATTATATATATGTATATATATATATATATATATATATATATATATATATCAGTATATATATTATAAGTTTTCAGTGAAAGTCGAGTATTGAACATACATATGCTTTCACCGCAACAACAAATTCATAACAATTATTTAATAGAAAATAATCAATGTTGTATATGAATATATATTTATTATATTTATATTTATTTATTATTTATATTTATTATATAAATATAAATTCCTTTTGCCTCTTAGTATTTGTATACAAGTCTTTTCTTTATAAATAAATTAAATCTAGTGTATAAAATATTAAATATTCTAACAGATTCTATTTAACATCTTAAATAAGTCTTTTTCTTACGTATAAACTAACAATCTTTCAAAATGACTATCAGAAAGTGTTTCCGATACTAAAAAATCAGTTCTAGGTTCGCGAAGTTTAAGTTGATAGTAAGTTTGCACCTTTTTTCTTTATCAAGTTTTCTTTTTTTTCCATTAGCCATTTTAATTTTTGCATACCGACGCATTCGCATTTGCAAATAAAAATCAAGAACGTAAGCGAGAGCTTCTTTCGCATGTTCGGAGCATGCAAATTTCCACTTTTCCTGTGTAATCTCGCTTACGACCAGGTTAAAAACATTGCTATTGTTGCAGTTTTCAACAAAAGATACTTCAACTTCTTTTAGAAAATTGAAGAGCCGCTTATTAGGAAGTTGAATCTCCTGATTTTCATCCAAAGTTGCTAAATTTGCAAGTGGATGATTTTGAGTTTGCAAACGATTTTCTTCTGAGTAGAAAAAGGCCGAACGACAAACTTCGCAGTTTCTAAATTTGGCTAAGTTTTTGCAAATTTGCCCTGTAACAAAGTACATTAAACAGTATTTCACAGCAGGTAGATCATAGTCATGATCTGCTGCACTTGTAAAATCTGAAAAATCACTATCCTCCTTCTGAATAATCACTTCTAACTTCTTTTTTATTTCTTCAACAATGGAATGCTTCTTATTAGATTTGTAGACTTCTTTTAACGTGGACAAGGAAATCAAAGGTTCAACTGGAGCATCATCAGAAATTGAACAATTTCCGTTTCCAGGTGGCTTTAGGACGCTATACAAAGCGAGGATCTTATAGATTTGCAGGAATGTGGGACTGGCGGGAAGATTGTTAGTTCCTCCTGCATATCGTACCGTTCCGAAGAATCTCTAAATCAAGAATACCCAAAAAATTGATCAGGAAAATATTTAAACAATTATTAGTGCGGTCGCATCCTATCTAAGAAATATGAGTCAAGAATAAAAAATATATATAATACAGTTTTTTATTAGCATAGTGCCTGGCTTCCCTGGACTTTTTAAAAAATAAACGAATGCTTAAGATTAACAGCTTATGTTAGATAAAACTACTGTTCTTATTAAACTATGTCGCTAATGAATAACGTTTTAAGTAAGTTGAATGAACACCTTTAAGGTTCAGTTACTTGAGCTTAAAAAAATGCCTGGGTATATTTTTTTTTACAAAAATTCTGCAATTTTGTCGGCGATAGTGCATTTATTAACACTTAATATTTAAAAAAAAATTGAAATTATTCAATATAATTGCAAAATCGTTCTAAAATGTATATAAAAAATTGGAGACTGAGTAAAAATTGACGAATTCATAGAGCTATTTGCATTTTGAAGGCTTCAACGAAGATTATTGAAAAATCGTATTAAAAAACCCAATATCAAGATTATAATGAATAAGATTCATATAATTTTAGAATACATTTTTTGATAAAGTTATTAACTTGTGTTTGATATTGGTTTCCCGAAAATTGTCTATTTCAAAGAACGATTTAAATACCTCTAGAGAATCTTGATTTATTCTTCCAGTTAAAACGACGTCGATTTTCAATTCTCCCAATAAGTACTTAGACAAATCTAATGTTGAATGTAAGGTCATCTTTAGACCTCCGGCAGTACTTGTTGTCAGAAATTCGTCTGGGCTGATCAACTTCTCATGGACTCGGCGTCCAACCACTCTAGAGTTTCTTGCAATATCTATGAAAATTTAAAACAGATAATCATGAAATAACAGAATATATAATAATAAATAAATGTGATCTGATTCTGTGAATTAAAGTACTTACCCTGATATCATTACAGCCAAGTCGGAGGCCTGTTTCATTCGAAGTTCGATGAAGAGCATCAAACATGTCGTTAAGTATTTCGCAAAATGTTGCAGTACATTCACAAGTCTGAAGTCTTTTCTCATAAGCCTTGTAGAAACGCAAACCACGAGCAGCAGATCGACTGAAAATCTATCAAAAGACCAGTTCATGCATACTAAAGAATTGTACTATTTATGACGTATTTCTTTAATAGTAAATGATAAAGAAACATGAGAAAAAAATTAACTGAAGAGCCAGAATTACTCTCATTTCAGTAAAACTATTGTCCTTCAGATTAACGTGAGTGTCCGTTATATTTTGGCACCATCTGTTACTCGCCGGTTGATGTTTGTCAAGCTCATGGAGGATTTCAAAATGTTCCCATTCAATCGAGCTGTCATCCGGGTGAATCTGAAAATATGTTTTAAAAATCTGTTGTAACCATTGCCGCCTGATTTTATTTATATTGAATGTTGGAGCATATTTGAAAAATTTGATATTATGAAAAAGAATATTATTCCTTTAGCTTCGAACCATTTACCAAACGATTCCGAATGGTTTTCATGAGATGAGGTGCATCCGAAAAGAGGAATACCTTTCGTTCTTCATCCACAGGATGCTCAAACGAATTTTTAAAGTTTTCCATTTTTCCACTACACCCCAATTCAGTCCACATTCGCCTATTTGGAGCTCCTCCGTCAGCAACAATTCCGTGAACTTTTGCTCCTGCTTTCTCCAGAAGAACTATCGCCTGAAATACTAATTTCGCCAAAACATCTCCATGGGTCGGTCCCTTGGACGCGAAGACTGCAATTGTCTGCGAGTAATTATCGTACAATGGTTGGAACATAATTACTAATCCATGATCAGCCATTTCTTTGTCAACATCTTTTGGGACATTGTCACCAACATCTTCTACTCCTTTAAATGTCATCGTCTTACGATCAAGAAGTAGATTTTTTCTTGTAGACATTTCGTCTAGTAACAATACACCATGAAGTTCTCGTTCTGATTTTCCAGCGAAATGTTCTTTTAAAATTTCAAAGAACCTTGCATTTTTTATTCTACAATTATTAACGTATATTTTTAATTATATGTAACATAAATTTTAATAATTATTTTAAAAATTACCTCCTAATTGTTCGCACACTAGGCACGGGCAATATTTTATTGTCATGTAACATTCGATAGGACATTGGTGAGCGCATATGAAGTAGCAAAGAAAGAATCATCAATTCTTGGGAATATCTTCGGCCTCTCGGATCTTTTGTACCAGCAGCTTTGAATATCTCTTTGATAGCAACTTTCTCATTGGGGCTGATTTTTTCGTGCTTATCAATCAATTTATCAACGTTGTTTTCCGATATTCGCATCATTTTATATTCATATTCAAGAACCACTTTTTTCAACATGCGCGCCCTTGCTTGAGCTCTTTCTTTTGTTCGGCCTGTAGAATTGAGCGTTTTTCTTAATCTCTGTACCTTCTCAAGCTTTCTCGGACTCAGATCACTGGTTTTAAAATAGTTGGACGTTTTATTTTGCTGCCTGCTAATAAACTTCCTTCTCGATAATTCCTTCACCGTCTTACAATAGATACATTGCTCCTTGCCTTTGCCCTTTTGACCAACAGATAGAATTAATGGACAGCGCTTATGTCGCAAGGTGTCTACTTTGTCCGTGTAACTGAACGATGACAAGGTATTTGAATTTTCTGCATTCAGAATTATTTCCGGGCAACCTCGGCATATCTGTCGGTTATGCACAACTTCAATGACATTTTCGACGTCTTCTGCGGAACGCAGCTGATCAGTTTCAAAACCAAACTCTGTGTGATCAATAGATTTTCCGTTCAATTTGATCAAAATAGTCATACTACCATCTATGGTGATTTCCTTATTGCAGATCGAATCGACGTGATCATTTTTGCCTCTCACTCCAATTCGCGTGAAAAATGTTATACCTGGGCGATTAACCCAAGGAACATTTGCTCTCATCCACGAAATTGGCATGCAGACAGAGTTCACATTTTCAAACATTTGTTTGAATAAAAGTGCAAAAGTATCCAGTGGTTTGGCGGGAGGATCAACATTTTCAGTTTGATCATCTGCAATACTGCTTACTTTCCCTTCAATTTTGATCTTTTTGCAATTGTTAATTTCCGTATGACTTCCATTTTTCTTTCGTTTCAAGGCCAAAGAGCGAGGTTTGTGAGTAGGTTTTTCCGGACGACCAAGTTTTAGAGCTGGCACGGCTCCTTTTCGTTGGTGTGGCCTGGCATACGGCGACTGAAAGAAAACTTCAAATTAGCGCAAGTTGCCTTATTTATTATTATTTATTATTATCATATGTTGTTTCGAGTTCAAAAAATGAAACTTGTTTAAAATGATTGATAAAATCGAGGAAAATATGCTAATGCTTATTATAACTAATTATGGAAAAGAACACGAGTTGAACTTTTGAAAACAATATTTTGGGTTTTCTTTATTTGAAAATAACTATTTACAGTTTAATGTTTTTCTCTTGGTCTTCAGGTAAAAGTTGCAATTCTTATTTAATTCTGATTCTGTAGGACTTATTTTATTTCTTAAGATTCTCTACAAATCTCATTGGTACTTTTTTATTTAAAAAAATCAATTTCTGAAAACCTATTGTTCACAAACATAACGATTTTATAATTCCTAAATAAAAGTTTTTCAATAAAAACGTACCAATGAGATTTGCAGAGAATCTTTTAAGGAAAAAAATAAGCCCTACAGCATTTTGATTGAATAATAGTTGCAACTTTTACCTAAAGTGAGAGAGAAAAACATTAAACCCTAAAAACTATTGTTAAATGAACAATGAAAATGGTGAAATATTTATTTCAAAAGTTCATCTCGAATTTTTTTACAAAACTAGTTATAATTAACAATGAAATATTTTCTTGATTTTATTAATCACTTTTAACAACGTCTATTTTTTAGCTTGAAATAACTTTAGTTTATTTTCAATTTAAAAACAAGTATAATGAACATTCCCTTTTCGTCTGAAACCTGCAGATAAATTTCAATAAAATAGTTACGTCGAAAACCAAATTTTTTAATGAATTTATTAAAATTAATTAAATTTGTTCACAATGTATATTTTTAGTTCACTTTTTTAAACTTGAAAATTTAAGAATCAGGGTCATTTTAAGCAATTTTAACCTATAAATATTAAAAATTGAACGATTACACTTTTGTTATAAGCTGAACACTTCTTAAATCAGAAGTAAAAATATTTTTATTTGAAATAGTTTAAAAATCCTTGAAAAGCTTCAAATTTTTATTTCAAAATCTTGAAACATCTACACGTTGTTTTACATTTTTTCAAATTATGAATTAATTTCTAAATTTTTTCAGACCTCTTAAACTTCTTTCAAAATGATTCAAAGAAGAATCTTAAGAAAATGTTTTTTATTCTTTTGAAGCCTTTCACAATTCTTAAAAATCTTCTAAATTTTTGTTCGAAACCTGCACAAATCTATATTTTGTTTTCAATTAGGCCGTGGGCTAGTCACACGGAAATTTCGGTACGAATAGCCAAATTATGTCGGTGTAAGTAGACGCTTCGTTTAAGCTATTTGAAATCATTTCAAATTTTTAATTGAAACTTAATTCAACTTGCTTGAATTTTTTCTAGGAATAATAATAGATGTTCAATATTTATTATACTTCGAAACAACATTTTTTGAAATAGAACAATCAAAATTGTAACGTTCAAAGTTTAGCTTTTTTGCTTAATTTTGAATATTTGATTTACGATTACTGATTTTAAATGAACAGTCAAAACTTTCTAAATATTAAGCAAATGTTATTTTTCCCAATTACAAACATGTATCTAACATAACACCTTGCTAATAAAGCGTATTCGAAAAGAGGATTCTTCTTCCGATCTCTCCAGTAGCTTAGTGGTTTAGAGCACCTGACCGGCAATCAGTTGACCTGGCGTTCGAATCCCAGCGGAGTGAAAAGGAGTAGATCTTTTTTTCGAATAAAAATTTAATTTTCCATTATTGGTTGAAAATTTATACTTTTAATTGAAAATTCATCTTTTTATTGAAAAGTCGTCTTTTTGAGTAGAAAAGTAATCTTTTTCTTTCCAAATTCAACTATTCTGGTAGAAAATAGAGCTATCTGTTTTTCGGTGGAAAATTAAATTGTTTTGTGAAAAATTGGTGTATTTTATTGAACATTCTTCTTTTCGGGTATAAAATTAATCTCCTTTTTCAAAAATCAAACCACTGGTTTGTAGAAGCAACTGCTTGGTAGAAAATTCATTTTTTGGTTGAAAATTGATAGTTTCTCATTCAATTACAAAAAAAAAATTATTAGACCTAAATAACTTTTGGGACACAAGTACCAGATTAGTTCCATTTGATTTCATAGGGGTGCATCTTAAAAAATATGAATTTTTAACGAAAAAGTTCAAATTTCCACCAAGTAGTTGAAAATTGAATCTTCAATTAAAGAAGATGAACTTTGAGCCAAATAGTTGAATTTTCATAAAAATAGTTTAATTTCCAACAAAAAGATAAATTATCAAACAAATATTTTATTTTTCACCAAATTGTTGAAACCTGAAATAATACAGATTAATTAGGACACAAAAAATTGCGTTTTTAATAACAAAAAGATGAATTTTCAACCATGAAGAATAATTTTTGGCAAAAAGAACGAATTTTTAACAAAATACATGAAACTTGTACGACAAAAGATGAATTTTGAATAAAAAATATCAATTTGGAACCAAAAATGGACTATTTGGATTATTAATTAAACAAACGAATTTTTCCTAAAAAAACAACAACGAATTTTCAACTAATATGATGAATTAAAAAAATAATAATTTCCAACAAAAGAGATTAACCCAAAAGATGTCAAATTTTCATAAAAATAGTTTAATTGTCTACCAATTGTTGGATCCTTAACAAAACAAAATTAATTCAGACACAAACAGTTGAATTTTTAATAAAAAAAGATGAATTTTCAACCATGAATATTAATTTTCGACCAAAAAGGATGAATTTTTAAGAAAGTACATGAATTTTCAACTAGAAAAGATCAGACTTCAATAAAAAATATCAATATTCAACAAAAAATTGTGAGTTAAAAGAATGCATTTTTAACTAAACAGAAAAAAACTAATTTGGAACAAAAAAAATATATTTTTAACAAAACATGAATTTTCAATGAATTTTCAACAATAGTTCAATTCAAAAGATGATTGCTTAGGCCAGAAATTTTTAAAAAATGAATGAATTTTCAAGAAATGTATTTTTTTGATATTATTTTTTGAATTTGATATAACAATTCAAAAAATAGTTCTCAATGCAAATTAACAATACTAGAACAATATTTTTATCACAAAAGCAAGAATTTTTAAAAAACCACTATGCACATTTCCAAAAAAAAAAACTTAAATCGGAAAATTGAATAAAAATTAAAGTTATTTTAAATTTGAACAATAATTTCAAAAAATACAGTAAACAATGAACAAATTGCGTTCATAAAAATATTCAATTACTGTATTTTTAATAAATGAATAATACTGACTGAAAGATAGTTTTTTTTATTGTATGAATTCATGAATTTTCTAATGTTGGTAATTTGACAGTACTGTCTACTTTAATATTCAAAGAAATTTATTAAAATGATTAAATTATAAATCCAAAAATATCTAATTATACATTTATTCAGTGAAAATATTTGTTATATTATGTATTATTTTATATTTTATTATTTCATATTTTTTCTATATTCTGTTGCTAGTAGGTAATTCAGTTTCGACGATAACGCATTTACGTGAATAAACACCACATTTTAGAAAACATCATATTTTTAGAACATGAAGGTGAAATTATTTCTGGTGGCCTACTTTTATCTTTTCGTTATTTCTTATCACTTTAAATTATTTGATAATTGTAATTATAATAATAATAATTATAATAATATTTATAAATAATATTTCTATATAATAATTATAATCAGTTCAATTATTTCGATTATTTTAAATTTATATCTTAGACCGGCCAGGTAATAATTAAATACCTCATTGAGATGAAAAGCTTTCATTTCCAGACAAGAATAAAGACAGAAGAGTGAAGTTGTTCGTTTCGAAAAGCTGAAAACAAATCTCTTGACGCTTTTCTGTATTTTGCGTTATTTTTTAATGTTGAAAATCATATCATTCAAGTTAAAATTTCAAAAGAGTGTTTTTAATTGGTCAGAAATTATGACAAATTTTTCATATGCGAAATTCCAAAGAAAATTTTTGCATAATCTAGAATTTTTCGGAAATATAAAAAAAGACATATTTGAACAAACACTTTAATTTTCAACTGAAAATATCAATTTACCACAAAATTAAGGAATTGAATTTTAAAGTCAAGTTTAAGAAGATGTTGTTCGGAATGAGTTTAAGGTCTGGCAAATAAAACCTTGATAAGAAAGAATGTGCTTCATACGTGACTTTTCTATTCTATTAGATGGAGACAAGGTAACTTCCTCAAAAAGATTAGTATATAGATGTCAGAAATTCAGTTTCTCGACATCAACAGAAGAAAAAAGTAAAATTTCTGTTTCTCCAAAACGTCTTACTCGCAGATTTTGTTGGGTAAATTTTGAATAACGTCCAGGATGAAGCTCTTCATCCTTACTTTGGTCGCAATTTCTGTCGGTAAGTATTAGTGAGGAAATTAAATTAATTAAAACAATTTCTTTTTCGGGTCATCCACAAATTGCTATAGGCTCTTCTCCGACACTTCCAACAATTCTCATTCAAAATTAAAATCTTCCTCTATTGAAATATCAGCAATTACCAGTTTTTCACTGAAAATTTAGCTGTTCCATTTGTTATTTAAAATTTTAACTTATTTAGTTGAAAATTGACCTTTTTGGGTAAGAAATTATTCTTGTTCACGATTGAGCGAACATTTCCTTTTTTTAAATATGAAACTAGTTTACGTGATATTTGTGCCCTTTTGGTTGAAAATTAATTTTTTCAACTGTAAATTTGAATATATTTCAATTTTATTTGAAATTCACCCTTCTCTAGTTCAAAATTCAACGAATTAATGAAAAATTGATTTAATTTGCTAGAAATCTGCCTTTTTGGTAAGAGTTTATTCGTTGTAATCGAAAATCCCTTTCTCTGTTGTAATTCCAACTAGTTCATTGCAGAATTGTTCTTTTTTGGTTAAAGATTAATTTTTTTCACTGAAAATTTGAATGTTTCATTTCCTGTTGGAAATTTACCTTCTTCAGTTCAAAATTCACCGAATTGATAAAAAATTCATTTGTTTTGTTGAAAATGTACCTTCTTTCGCTAGGAAATTTTACTGAATTCTATTACTATAATCTACTGTTTAATTTTTAGGATTGTCTGAAAGCCTTAGTGCTAACGATCCGCAGCCGGAAAACGGGTATACCACCGAACAAGCTTTGCTCCTATGGTTTAATATAACTCCTAAGGATTTAACAGACCCATGTGACAAAGTTAAAGACGACATAATAAGGATGAGCAATGCAGGATATGCTCTTGGACATCTTTACCAAGCTTACACTTGTGGAAATCCCCCGAAAGATAATGATATGAGTGCACAAATAGATCTTGTCAAACTAACGCTCCCATGCGCGAATGACGCGAAAGTGAATAAACATATGGACTTCTACAAGAACGCGTAAGCTTGCTTAATTTTTTATGTAAAAATTTCATACTATTTTTTAGGTAAAGTCCTTCCCCACATCACATCACTATCCCATCCCTCACATCCCCACCACTAACTACCTGCAAATCCCGTTCCCAAACATCTCCTGGCCAACCGCCCATCACCTAACTTTCCCTCAACCTACCAGTACCTTGACACTTCTGAGGGTTGACCCAGAAACCTATTCCCTGAGAATGGCATTAAAATCCGAACCCAAAGGAATAAATATCAAGGTCTATGGCTTAATGTCTCTGTTTGTTAAAATCTTTTTAAGGAGAACATTTAGAAACACAATATTATCAAGTCAATCTGTGCAAAAATTCCATTTTTGAACAAAAAGACTCAGAGACATTATGAAACCAAAATTCAGTTCTTTTGAAAAAAACATATTCGAACAGCTCAATATATGAAAAAGAATTGCATAGAAAGGCCTCAAAATATGTTTCCAAAAAAACATTTTAATCGGCTCATTAGAGACAAGTATATAACTATAGGAAAAAAGAGGGAGAGAATTGGAAAAGAGACAACCAAGCCATCCTCACTCTCATTTCCTTTCTCTTTCTCCGTCTTTTTGATGTGTAAACATCTTAGACCTCGATATGGGTAGTCGCGCCTGATTCGAATGAAACCACGACTGCATAGTGTAATGCTACATGTAACGCAGGCTTGTCACGCACACGTTGTGTCTTATGGCACAGACCGGAGGCTCGCTTTTCTTCACCCACAGACGGAGCCCTTCAGTCTCTCTTTGCCCATCTCACTCTCTCTCTCTCTCCTTTTCCATCTCTCTCTCTCCTTTTCCATCTCTCCTTTTCCATATCTCTCTCTCTCTCTCTCTCTCTCTCTCCTTCTTCACCCCTTCTCTCTCACGCATTTTGAATTCATATTAAATTCTGTAGAGTTCATTTTAGTGTACGATAAAATATACCGGAAAAGAAAATTGAAATCCGGCATATTTTGCCGGACTAGAATACTTGATCTTATATTATCTTAAAATCGTGGAAAATTATTGTTTTCTGGATATAAGTGATAGAATTTAATTATCTTCTTCAGGAAATATAATTAGCCTAATTCTAAATGCAGATGCGTAATATAAATGCACACAATGTATTCTTTCAGAGAACTCATATCGGTCCGCACCGGTATTTTATAAACAAAGCTTGACTAAGCAGGCAAAGGAGAAAATGCGTTTTAGGAAAGGGGCCGTACGTAAATTACGTAACGGATAATCGCCCCTCTCCACCCCTCCCCATGTAACGAACCGTAACAAAATGTTTCTACCCCCCTATTGCTGTACGTAATTTATGGTTTCCAGAAATAATAAGATATGGGACTTGAAACTAGTGGAAATTAGTGGTATTTAAGATAATGCGTGCTGTGCAGGGAGAAAACTTCATTTTCAAAATTCTATGATTTTTCTTCGACCAATTTTTTTTCTTTAACCATTAACATTCAAATCCCATTAACATGCATATACAAATCAAAAATTTTGAAATTTATTTGTTTTAAACAAAAAAAGTGACTTTTCTACGATAAGAGATTACTTCTTAAGAAAATACTTAATTTTTCTACAAAATAATTCAATTCTCTACAAAACAATTGACTTTTCAAAGAAATAGTTCAATTTTCAACCTTAAAAGAAAATTCGTAACAAAAAGTTTAATAGTTGATAGTTCAACCTAGAAGGATGAAATGTAATTGAAAAAAAA
>CAKNXH010048266.1:0-15713 GCA_932178445.1 Andricus quercusramuli
TCCTAAACAACAGGATTGTTCGACGAATTGAGCCTGTATGGCGAGAGATGTACGAACAACGTGGCTCGAAAAAAGGTGTAGCAGGCTGTCGAGAGAACCTGCTGATTGACAGGTGTGTCTGTAAAGACGCTACAGTCCATCAGCGCGTCCTGTCAATGGCCTGGATTGACTACCGGAAAGCTTTTGATTCAACCTCTCATAGACTTATCATCTGTCTGTTGGAAAGCTTGAAGGTACATCCACACATAGTGAGATGCATAGAGAGATTGATGCCTCTTTGGAAAACTAGATTTACCATCTCATCTAGGAATTATCGTCTGACGACGAACAACGTCACCTTCCAGAGGGGCGTCTTTCAAGGGGATAGTATGAGCCCTTTGCTTTTTTGCATCACACTTTTGCCTCTATCTCTTGCACTACGAAATTCTCCTGGATACCTCTGTGGCGACACTAATCAGCGTGAGCATAAGGTCACTCATGTATTCTATATGGATGACCTGAAGATCTATGCCGCTGGTAAAAGCAGACTTCAAACTGCTTTAAATATCGTCAAGAACTACACAGGAGAGATTGGGATGGACTTTGGTTTGGACAAGTGTGCCAAAATTCATTTGAAGAAAGGAAAGATTACTGGCGTTCCCAAGGACCCTGAGCTTGTGGATATAAGTGTTATTAGACATCTTAACACTGGAGAGACCTATACATACCTGGGCGTGCCTCAAAGCCGCATTCAGGACGTAACATCAGTGAAGGAGTCTCTCCGAAGCAGATACAAGCATCTTCTTCGACAGATTTGGTCTTCCAATCTGTCGGCGTTGAACAAGGTATCTGCGACTAACATGCTTGCCGTCCCGGTTCTACTCTACTCGTTTGGGGTGGTTCAATGGACGAAGAACGAGCTTAAGGCCCTTGATGTCACCACGCGTAAGATCATGCATATGCATAAAAGCTTGCATATCAATTCGTCAGTTCCGCGATTATACATTTCACGCCAGCAAGGCGGACGCGGACTTCTGAATCTCCAGTGTCTTCATAACCGAATTGTTTTGAGTACAGCTTACATCGTTGCGAATGGCAGAGATCCTCTCCTAAAGATGGTCAGAAACCACGAGATGATTGGCGAAGGGGCGTTCCTTTACAAAGCCGCGGAGCAAGCTGCCGAGACCCTTGGCCTGAATTTTAACATCAGAAGTGAGGAAAGTGCATTACTCCATCTAGATGCTTCACGTCTAAAAGCCGAAGTAAAGAAAGCAGAGGTTGGAAAATTTCACCAAGAGCTACTCGACAAGCAAATGCACGGAAACTTTCACAGAAATGTAGAAAAACAGTCCTTGTCGAAGGAGCAAACTTTTGCTTTCCTCAAATCATCAGGGCTCAATTCAGGTACAGAGGGCTTTATTTTCGCATGCCAGGACGGTGTAATCTCCACCTTAGCATACCGCGCCCGCATTTTATGTCAAGAAGTTCCCAGTGATAGGTGCAGAGCGTGTCATGCACACGCTGAGTACCTAGAACATATACTATCGGGGTGTCCGACCCACGCAGGAACAACGTATATCTATAGACATAATGCGGCCCTAAGAGTACTTTATTACCACCTTTGTCGCTCTTACGGTGTTGGTCGCGACCCTGCCCTGCCGAACGCTCCAAGGGATATAGAGTCAATTGTCCGAAACGAGAAGTGCCAGATTTTCTGGAACTACGATTTTCGGGCAGCAGTCTCCGTTGCGCACTCGAGGCCTGACATTGTTCTCCAAGACTTCGAGAAACGAACTATATTCGTGATCGAATTCTCGGCTCCATCCGAATACAACATCACTGCAAAGGAGAAAGAAAAAGAGGAGAGATATCAAGACCTTAAAAGAGAGCTGCGTCGACTGTACCCAAAATATTCGGTACGAGTAATTGTTCTTGTGATAGGTGCTCTCGGAGGTGTGAAATTATCGCTGGTTCGTAACCTTAAAGCCATACCCGCGTGCCAAAAATATGCCAAGGCTCTTGCGAGATGGATGCAGAAAGCTGTCATCCTTGGGTCGCTTCGTGTCCTCAAGACACACGAGGGTTTCGCCGGCCTGTCGTTGTGATTTCGTCGTGCCCTGTGACCACCCATCTCACGGATGTGAGACGTGGCCATAGGTGTATTTTACCGCGGTTCTACTGGGGGCCATTGACATTTTTTCAAGATGGCAGTTGCTCTTAGTGGTACCCTGCGGTGGTTGTTTAACTTTGTTTTTAATTATATATATATACATATGTAATTTAGTATACATAATTTAAATATATTCTGAAATATTGCCTCATATTCCCACATATTCCAATATTCTTCATATTCTTTGTATTCCCAAATATTCCGACACATTCAATATAATCCCGAATATTCTTCAGTGAATATATTCCTGTAACATGAATAATCAGAGTTGTTGACCCCTCGAACATCACCAATCTTTTAAAACCTTTGACCAATGTAATTAGGAATGAAAGTGTCTAATTTTGAAAGAGTATAAAAAGGGCATTATTACACATGTGAAAAGAGTAGATGTAATGGGTGTTACTACATTACAAAGGAGTGTACTATACACTGTTAGAAATTTTAGAAATTTTAGTATACACGGGCATATTGAATTTCCTATATGTTTACTAAATTCACTACACTTTGTAATTTTAGTATACTTATGTATGCTAAATTTATTAAGTGTAGAGTAAGTTTCTTTACGTATATGAATTTAATAGTTTCTGTATACTAAAATGCATATGTGTGTTTACTATATTCAGCTTCTATACTGAATTTAGCGTATGCGTATACTAAATTTCATGTACGTTCATACTAAATTCAGTATGTGCATATACTAAATTTACTGTAGGCTGGTATACATAATTTAATTTCATGTTGTGCATTCTTGCTTCTATTGCATGTATACTAAATCTGCAAATTTTTCTAACAGTGTAATCTTAACAGTAATAAAAGTAATCTTGTTGGTAAAAAAATGACATACTTCAGACAAATTAAGATCTCATGGTGTTACACATCCTTTATTGTGAGTAAATTTTACGTTTCGAATGTTCATCTGCTCTACTCATCAGGAACTGTTCAATTTGGTCAAATTATATTTATACACAAAGTTTTTTTTTATAAATATAATTTGACCAAATTGAACTGTTCCTGATGTGGAGCGCCGATAGATTCTCGAAACGTAGAATTCATTCAAAATAAAGGATCTATAACACCATGAGATCCTAATTTGTCTGAAGTACGTCTTTTTTTCAACAACCAGATTGTTATAATTTATGATTATCTCAGACAAAAAACATCAACATATCAACAACACCGATTGGAATTAGGTAAAGAAGTTTATATAATATGATTTAAAAATGTAAGAATAATCTCGCGCGAAGACTTTTGACGTTAAGGTTACATAAATAAACATAAATAATAATTTGGTATTTAAAATTTCTCTCGACGTCCTTATACAGCATGATATTTATATATAAATATATATATATATATATATATTAAATATAAATATTGTTTTTCTTCAGCATTTATAACTGTGTTGCACTGTGACAATGCATATGAGAAATGTGTAATATTACCATTTGAAGTGGTTCAGAAAATTATATTTTAAGGCAGTTGTATCCATATTGCGATACTATAACCTACTAGTTTGAACAGGTGAAATGTACCATGTAGCATCAATATGAACGGCATCATTTTTTAATGTATTACATTGCAAACAATTTGATTTGAAGAAAAGTGGACATTTTTTCAGACGACAGCTTAATTTTCAATCCCAAAGGACGCATATTTTTTTATAAAGATGAATTTTCCAAGGTAAGAGTTAAATTTTCAACTAAAAAAGATACATTGTGAAACAAATAATTCCATTTGTAATTGAAAAAGTTTGATATTCAGACAAACATGGAATGGTGAAATTTTCGGTTTAAAAAATTAATTAATCAGTTATGTTCAAGTAAAAAGATGAATTCACAACAAGTAATGTTTAATGTTAACAAGTGGATGTTTCTTCAAAAGTGGTTTACATTATGAATCAAAAAATGTTGAGTAAAAAATGTCAACCAAATTATATTGAATTTTCAAGCCGAATCAATAGTTTTGAACAATATTGTTTAGCATATGAACATCGGAAAACTACACTCTCTCTAAATACGAAACACAATATAACTCAAATCTGAAGAATTTGAAGAACAAGAAAGAATAAACTGAAGATGAAGAAGATGAAGAAGAAGAAGAAGAATGAACAAGAATGTAGGTATCTTCTTTATATCATCCTGCATCGCGCCAATCAAGGGCCAGGTGGTTTCTACTGGCACTGATAAATTGTTTCTCCACTGGGTCCGTTGGGTTGTACTAAAAGTAAAAAAATGTTTCATTTTTAAATACCAGTATTTTGAACTATTATTTCAAACTATACTTCAATGCTGATATTCTTATTTTAATTCATCAAAATTTTCTCTGTTCAAGTGAAGTAATCTGTATTTTCCCAAAAAGTCTCTTCAAATCAGGCCCGTAGTAAAATTTTGAGAATTACTCTACCGTCGGAAATTGACGGTACGACCAGCAAAACAGATATTTTTTCTTTGACTTTTTGAAGATAATATACCACGTGAGAAGAAAAAAAATACAAGAATTTCTCAAAAATTTTTCTCGACGTTAACTTGTAGCATGACCTGGAAAAGTCGTAGAAAAAACTTGAAATGCATATTACACATTCTCTGAAGTCTTATCTTTCATTTGAGCAGATAACACAATTTGAAGTCAAGGTAAAAAATTTGAGAAATTCTTATTATTCTTATTATCTCTCTACTAGATGAACTCTACGCGCAATTCAATAAGCTTTACAACAGTTTTTCGAAAAATGTCCTCGCTCTTTTTTTTGAAAGTGTAATTATCGATAATTCCGAATGATGGTGCAGTCTGATCATAATTTAGGTAGAGTAAAAACACCAAAGCCGGAAGGGAACATAATTGAATTTAAAATCTTAGAAGCACGGCCAAAACTTCCCTTGCATAATTAGTAACAATTTTTTACTCACATTTTACGCATGTTTTTGCATCGCAACATTTGTGTTTAATCAACTTTCCTTTACTGTCTCTGGTTCCACAGGTGAAATAGACACAGTCTGGAGGTTTATCGGCAACAGCTCCAATGAGAAGCGCTACACACACCAATGCGAACAAGATGAGAATCGAAAGCTTCATTTAAATTTTTGGTCAAAAATATACTCAAACTCTCCTGCTCCAGTCGCTGCTTATATACCAACTCTTTTTCCCCTATTCGTAAGAAAAGCCAGTCATTAGCCGGATGTATAGCCCATCAAGAACAAATTTTATCAGTGAAAAACAAAATCGAGGAAACATGACTCGAGGAAACACATACGCCAAAGTACAGCATATTTACCTTGTGGAGAAGTCTAGCCAATAGAACGAATGCGAAACTGAAACAACAAACAAGATAAAGCAAGATAAATGTACATCAATTACACGTGCTTTGTTCATGTACAACATATGAAAGGAATTTGTGTATTACTTGAAAAACTGTTGACAAAACAAATAAATGGGAGGAGAACCAAGTATTCTCAAGTATTATCAAAAACATAGACCCAGAAACTGGGCCAAGTGCAATCAAAAGAAGGACAGTAATACTGAACTAGATAACCCACATTTTTGACGAAAATTGCGTTTTTGCTTGAAGAACTGTTTAAAAATCAATGGAACATTAAAGGATTTTCTCAAAATCTTATTTTTAATATAGTAAGAAAAAGAGTAGTATTCTAAAAACCAGATAACCTTTTTTATATTCTCATCCTAATGAGGAGGTATTGTTTTCATGTAAAATTTGACTTCCATCTGTCATAGCATGGTCATGACGTCATGCTATAAAACTCACTATTCAAGAGTTCACTGTATACTTTTTTTCGAACGCATTTATTTTTGTATGGATTCAAAAAAAATTTAGAGACGATATAGGGTCAAAATTAAAACAAAAATTTGAGTGAACCCTATTGAATATACATATAGACATTTTATAGTTTTCAACCGTAAAAGTTTAAAGCTCAAGTGTAAAATCTGCATCTTGAAACCATGACAGAAAATAGCTACTATTACAAAATTTTCCATGCTCACCTTATTAAAAGTACGTATTATTTGTTTTCTTTACAAAATGGTTAGTCCAAGAATCACGCAATTTCTGTATTTTTAATGTTGTCTTTCCGCTATACTTATTCGCGCGTGTAGTACATATGTACTGCCCTGCATGTCAGATTGTATGATTTTAAATTTTACTTTGGTTTTATTTGCTTCACGTTTATAGTCGTATATTTCAAAGAAGACATAAAGGAATATCTAAAACCATTACTAACTTTTTTCTATATGGAAGAATTCACGAATAAAGGTTTATTACTTAGTTGACATCGCATTTATGCGTGGATCAGACAAATTCTTTTAAAATGTTTTTGTATGAGGATATTAGAATAAATACTTAAAATAGTTTATTCTGTTGTTCATCACGAAACTTAAACCTATACTGTCAGAATTTGAAATATAATGTAGAAAAATATAGCTAACATCAGATTGCAATAGATACCACAGAATTTTCATTTTAGGAATAATCTTACGAAAATTTCTGTACCTTTATCATTTTTACCCATGAATTATTGGGTAATACAATCTGAATCTTCTTCTACCTTCTCAGAACCTGGATCAATTCTCACTCCCTCGAATCAAAATTACTTCAAAACTGCCTTACGCTATGTTATAATAATTTACGTATTATCATGTTGCTGCTTTATTTTTCTCGTTTTCAGGATTATTGATTTATGTAATCTTCTATGATCATAGTTTTTTCTAATATAAGCTTCAATAAGACATAATATTTATAATTTTTCTAAGGATGTTATACTGATGTTATCTGACATTTTACTTTGATGTAAAATATGTGGTTCTTGTTTCTAATAATATTGTAGAGAAGATGAAAAAGCGAATCTAAAAGAACTACAAACTATGTTTCTGAAAGGAAGAGTTGAAGAATAAAAATTTTACCGTTTTGTTGACATCATGTTTGTGTGTAGGAAACTATTCCCCATTCAAAGTATTTTTATAAGGATATTAAAATAAATACATGAACATAGTTTCGAGTATGCTTTTGTAAGAACCGTATTGTTAAACAAACTCGCAATTTCGATTTTTTCATTGTTGGCAACTTTCCACTGATTGTGCTGAATTCAATTTATCATTAACCAGAATTTTGCACCAACATTTCTGGTTTTATCCATCGAAAAATCTTTTTCAAAAATCAAAAATTCAATTCAATCTCCTTAATACTAACACTACATTTGTAGCGTATTAATATTATTATTCATAGTACAACCGTAATTCAATCCTTATTCAGAAACATTCTCCAAATGCATACTTTTTTATAGGTATACAGTTTCATTGTTTAATAAATTAAACCAGAAGAATGAACAGAAGTCCGGGGGAGCATTTTTGAAAGTTATCGAACTGACGACTTCGATAAGATTGAAAATTCTTGTAAAATAACTTTATAACTTTTGCATATCTTTTTAAAACTTGTGCGTTCAAAAACATAAGAATGATAAAGGTATTACTGAATCTTTTTAATAACGCTTGAAGAGATTAGGAAACATTTTTTCTACGCATACACTTTTTAGAAGTATAAATTTTAATTGGTAATGCATATAAGTACCAGAGAGAAATTTTGAAAATTAAAGAAATCAGAACCGTGATACCGATTAGAAAATTTTGAGAATCGAGTTAATAAATTGATGAATAATATTTAATAAATAATCATTAATAATTATTAATATTAATTTAAAAATAAGTTAATAAATTAATTATACACTTATGTGTTTGTTTTTATTTTATTAAGCGAGTTCGATTATTCAAATTATGAAAATTCTTCGTTTTGAATCCCAAATTCTACTTTCTTCAAAATATTGGTATTCGTTATGTTGCATAAAAATTACTAATTTATTTCTCGTCAAATTTAATAGTAATTGAAAAAAGTATCATCTCTGAAACACCTGTCCTATTTATTCCACTTTGTTTGATATCGGACCCTAATTTCAAAATTGTTCTCAATTTATAATTGGTCCTTTGGCAGATAATTCTTTTTTTACGCACACGCATTAAATTGTTCGTATTCGGAAAAATAATTCAAATGGCAAAATAAATGCGTTCCCTGGTGAAAAAAATTTTCACAAGAAAGTAAATGTCTACAACTGTGATTTTTTGTTCAAACATGTACTTCTTCTAATAAAAATGTAAAATATTTAACAACAACAAAAAAATAATTATATACAAATAGCTACATTTGTCTTATATTTTCTTCTTGAAAAGTAAAAAAAAAAGGGTTAACACTAGAGTATCAGTTTCTTCTATTCAAAAATTTGTAAACATGCGTCAACTTTCAATTATGTCGATGAAAAAAGTTTTTCTGTTTGAAACAGATGATCCAAATGTATTAATATTATATATCAATCGATTTGCCTCAAATCAAGAATTCTTTTCCGTTCTTGCGTCAATTTTTTATTATGTTAGTGAAGAAAGTTTTACTATAAAAAATCGTGTTTTCAAATATTATGCATCACCATAGCTTCCTTACACTGTAATAAAATGTATCAGTGCTGTGGGGCAATTGATTCGCCTTGAAGCAACACAAATTTTCTATTCTCGCATCAACTTCAAATTATGAGAATGAGAAAATTTTTACTATAAAAAACGATTTATGATGTATAAATTACCATAACTTCCCTACTCTTTCGTAAAATGTATTAATATTGTTGGTCAATCGATTCGTCTCGAACCAAGGAATTTTTCATATTCTTGCATCAATCTTGGAAAATTTGTGAAGCTTTTCGTAGCAACCTCAAATAATTGAAAATTTTTGCCAAAAATGGAATAAATATATATAAATTTCTGGTTAAAAAGCGTAATTTTTAAACAGTAAAGATAAGTCTTTGTTACATTTAAAGAAATAATGAAATCAATTTTCATCAAATTTATTCAACTTTGAAACAATAGTTGATTTTCCGACAAAGAAAGTTTACTTTTCAACTAAATAATTCAATTTTCAACAAAATAATTAAATTTTCAGGTAAATAGTATATTAAGTACGAAAGCAATGAACATATAATAATAGTTGATTCTTTGCGACTTTGATGAGGAAGTATGATATTTTATCCGATTAGATTACATTTTTTTCATGGATTTTCTTTCTTTCAAAAAGGATCAAGAATTTCCAAGTGTACATGGAATTTTCAAAACTGTGATTTTTGAATCACCCTAATGCGAGCTGTTGTGAAATGAATACTATTGCTTGAATTTTTTAAAAATTATTTATTATTCACAAAATAAACATCGGAAAACTACACTCTCTTCAAATATTAAACACATTATAACTTAAATTTGAAAAATTTGGAAAACAAGAAGATGAAGATGAAGAAGAATGAACAAGAATTAAGGTATCTTCTATCTGCCTGCATCGCGCCAATCAATGGCCAGGTGGTTTCACCTGGCACATATAAATTGTCACTGCCACTACCTGAAAGTAAAAAAATGTTTCATTATTCAACACCAGTATTTTGAACTATTATTTCAAACTATACTTCAATGCTGATATTATCATTTTAATTCATCAAAATTTTATCTGTTCTAGTGAAATAATCTGCATTTTTCCAAAGAGTCTCATCGGATCCGGCACGTAGTGAAATTTTGTGGCATGACCTAGAAAAGTTGTAGAAGAAATCTGAAATGCACATTACACATTCTCTGAAGTCTTATCTTTTATTTGAGCAGATAACACAAGTTTGAAAATATCTCCATTAGAGAAACTCTACGCGGAATTCAATAAGATTTAGAACAGTTTTTAAAAAAAGTTCCTCGCTCTTTTTTTGAATGTGTAATCATCGACAATTTCAAACGGTAGTGCTCTCTGACAATCAATTTATGTAGAGTAAAAACACGAAAGCCACTAGGAAACATAATTGAATTTAAAATCTAAAAAACACGGCCAAAACTTCCCTTGCGCAATGAGTAACAATTTTTGACTCACCTTCTTGACATGTTTGATGATGATCGCAACATTTGTGCAAAACCCATTCTTGTCTAGCGTTTTTATCTCTACAGGTGTCATGGGCACAATCTGAATCTTCTTTAGGAACAACTCCAATGAGAAGCGCTACACACTCCATAGCGAACAACACGATGAATGAGTGATTCATTTTATTTTTTGTTGTTGTCAAAACTAGACTCAAACTCTCCTGCTTCAGTCGCTGCTTACATGCCAAATCTTTTTCCCCCATCCGTAAGAGAAGCCAGTCATTAGCCAGATGTATAGCCCAACAAAAACAAATTTTATCAGTGAAAAACAAAATCGAGGAAACATGACTCTATGAAACACGTACGCCAAAGTACAGCATATTTACCTCGTGAAGAAGTCTAGCCAATAGAACGAACGCGAAACTGGAAAAAACAACAAGGTGCGGTAGGAGAAATTCCATATTTATTTAAAAACTGTTGACAAAACTAATAAATGGTTCGAGAACCAAGTGTTTTGAAATCTTATCAAAAACATAGACGACGCAGAAACTGGGCCAAGTGCAATCAAAAGAAGAGAAGTAATAAAGAACTAGATAACACCAATTTTTGAGGAAAATTGGGGTTTTCCTCAAAATCTGTATGAAAATCAAATACGAAAGGATTTATTCGAAATCTTATTTTTAGCATAGTAAGAAAAAGAGTGCTAATTAAAAACCAGATTACGAACTCTCTACTTGTCTCCCATTTCCTTCTTTTTTTATTTAATTGCCAAAGCTCTACCCTTTTTTAAATCTGTTTTTGATCTCTCTTCTTCTGATCATCACTCTTCGTGAATTGAAATTAATTTCCAAGAGGGGGAAAAAATTGATTCAAAATGAAAGTGGAAGGTTTATTGCTAAAACTATGTACATTGGAAGCTCGCAACTTATTCTAGCCGTGTGAGTATTGGGATTTTTTAGCTTGAGATGTAACGTGTGTGTGTGTGTGTGGGGGGGGGGGGGGTATCCTGCTTGGAATCTAGGCAAGGCTACTGGACACACGGAGTGTGGTGGGTGCTCCAGTTGTGGGGACGGTGACGGAAACGACATGGTTAAAGCGGAGAAACCATGGAGATGTGGCTTGGGCCGAAGCCCGGGGAGATCTGACTTCTTGGTTCAAGTTCAAAAATCTCTTTATTGTTCATAAGTCATTATACAATCAATCGATGGTACATAAAATATTTTTAGGACTCCTATCTTATAACTGCGATATATATTCCTAATTTGTAAATAAAATTTTCATTTGTATTTGCGTTAATCATTTTCTTTGTCTGTTTCGTAGCATAAATTATAATTTTTGTGCTCAGGAAAAAATTGCATAAGAAAAACCTGTTTGATATATCTATTAAATATGAGCGTCTACTTAGGTTATTTACACTATATACAATCTTACAGGCTAATTCCTAGTGCTGTTAGGCCAGCTACGAGTGGGTTTGGTATATCTATTACTGTAGCAGGTGTTGCAAAATTTTATATTCAATTTTAAAGGGTGCGTCTTGGTAGCGTAATCTACCAGAATTTTTCAATATAGTGAGTTTCGATAATTGGGTTTCGAAGAAATCTTCGGTTAGTTTTAATATTTGTCTATCAATCAATAGAGTATTGAGTTTAGTGTGTAAGGATTTAGTTTTTGTTCCAGGTTTCGCTTTGAGGACCATTCTGGGACTTTTATTTTGGATCCCATGGAGTTTCAATATATTTGTTTTATAAGTATTGCCCCAGATGGGAGCAGCATATAACATGATTGAACTTACAATCATTTTATACGTATTCAATTTATTTTGCACGCTCATTTTGCTTTTCGGATGCAACATTGAGTATAACAGGTTTACAGTCATGAATGCTCTTGCTCTCGTAATTTTAATATGTTTGTTATAAGATAACTTAGAATCTAGCATAACACCTAGATATTTGGCTACTTTCTGCGGTACTAGAGTATCATTCTATATTTTGAGTTCAGAGAATTTTCTATCACCATCATTCTGCGAGAATATCACGAAATCAGTCTTGGATGTATTAACTTCAATCTTCCATCGATGGAAGTATTCCTCTAATACTGTGATGTATTTCTGCAGTCTACTTATAGCTATTTTCTTACGCCTAGATGCTGTATAAAGGGCAGTGTCATCGGCAAATAGTGCAATTTGTACATTGTCAGTCTTTGGGATGTCATTCAAAAAGTATAAAAATAACAAAGGTCCCAAGACAGAGCCTTGGGGGACCCCTGCCGCAATATGTCTTTCATTCGAGATTGCATCGTTAATTTGCACTTGGAAGTTTCTAGATTTAAGATAATTATCTATTACATTAATTAGGTATTGCGGTATTTGGTAATTGACTAGCTTAGATATAAGAGCTTTGTGTCACACTGTGTCAAAAGCCTTTTCAATATCGAGGAATAGCGCGCATGTGCTATGTTTTATATTAAAATTTGTACTTATAAAATCTGTTATTCGAGCTAGCTACTGCACTGTGGAGTGGCTTTTCCGGAATCCGAATTGTTCCGGTATTATTTGTTTTTTCTCCTGCTCATGTATTTGTAACCAATTTAATATTGTTGGTTCGAATATTTCACTAAGCGTAGGAAGAAGGCTAATTGGTCTATAACTCTGAGGTAGTTTTTTGTCTTTTCCTGGTTTATGAATAGGTAAAATTTTCGCTTTTTTCCAAGCCTCAGGAAAATAGCCTTGCTTTAGGCAGCCATTAAAAATGTGCGTTATTTGAACGATTGCTTTCCTAGGTAGATATTTTAATACAATATTTTGAATCCCGTCCATGCCCGGGGCTTCTTTAGGTTTGGTTTTATTAATTAATTGTTTAACTTCTTTAGGAGTAGCAAGTTTAATATCATATAAGTTATAGTCATACTCTAAGATATTTTCATACTTCTTAGTTATATCCTTGTTGTGTTCCTCTTTGCTCATTCTATTAGTTAAATGGTGAACAGATTCAAAATTGTCTGCAATAACTTCAGCTTTGTCCCTTTCCTTAAAAACAACGCCATTGGGAGTTTCAAGGGGGGGTATGAATTTGTTATTTCTACCTTTAAGTATTCTTGTTAGCTTCCATAGTGATATATCTTTAGTATTAATTGTGGAGAGTTTGCTTCCCTACTCAGTGTTTTTATGTTCTCGGATATTTTCCTGGATATTTCTGCAAGCCTCATTAACTATAGATTTAAGATGTTCATTCCTTGTTTTTTGTTGGAGTGCGCGAAGATTATTTTTGTGATTAATTTGCTTCAGTATGCTATCCAGTAATGTTACGTTATAATTTTTCAAGGATTTGCATGGTATGTTAGATTTAATTGCTGTTTGAATTAATTGCATTAGTTCAGCTAGGCAATTATCAATAGAATCAGAAGGTTTTTGCAAAGAATTTATCGTTAGTTTTTCATTGATATACTTTTTAAAGTTTTTCCAGTCCGTATTTTTATAATCCAAGATTTTGATGGGTTCATTATTTAATTTTTCAATTTTCTTTTCATAAATTGTCATAAGAACTGATTTATGGTCAGAGTCAAGCTCATCAATCGCAATAATGGTTTCAGATTCTGATTTACTTTTAAATAGGGCAAGATCTACTATACTTGGCCGTGCCTTTGAGTTATGTGGGTACAGTGTAAAGTCATCTAGGTAAGCTAAGTGTAATGGTTTTGTTTCGATAAATTTAAATATAACATTTCCGTTTTTATTGTTATAATAGCAGTTCCAACATGTGTGTTTGGCGTTGAGGTCCTCTGCTGCTATGACTTCATTGCTTAAGCTGAACATTTTTTGCAAATCAGACTGGATAATGTTGTTTCTAGGGGCATACAGGGCAACAACAAGAGTACCATTTTCAAGAGCAATGACATGCGCTTCTTTAGTTATAAGATTATCAATATGGACTTCAATACAAGGTATATTATTTTTAACAAAAAGGGCTACTCCCCCAGAGGCTCTTTTACTTATTCTCTTCTTTTTAAAACATTTGAATCCCGGCATTCGGACTTTACTTTTTTGTGTAAACCACGTTTCATTGACTATAAAGATATCGACTTTATATTTCTGTAGAAAGGTGGGTATTTCATGAGATTTATTTTCAAAGCCACTAGCATTCCAGTGGACAATATTAAGTGAATTATTTTTCGGGTGCCTATCCATCAATTTCAGCAGCTAGCTCGTATAATGCTTGCAAACGTTGTAAGTTATTCGTACATTTAATAATTTTATCTTTAAGTTTTAGTGCTAATTTAAATAGTTTACCTAAATCGCAGTATCTATTTATCTCTCGGAAGATTCCTATTATACCTTGTATTTTAGCTGCTCCATCTCTTTGATCCTCTTCCTGTATCCTTCGTGAGGGATTCTTGGCTATCCAGCTGGGTTGACGTCGTTCTGCTTGGGGTTTCGTTTTCGGCAGACGTGGGAACTCTTCTCTTTGGGTAGCATCGTATTGTCGTTCGATTTCAGATCTTCCTCGTGCATGTTGTTGTCTTTGGGCTTTAAATCTTTCAATTCTTTCCAAGTGTTGCTTGTAGGTTGGACATCCAGAATAATTTGCCGGGTGGTGGCCCTTACAGTTGGAACACTGGGGTAGAGATTCCTTAGGTTTTTTGCATTCTTGAGTGATGTGTGGATCTAGACACTTCACATATTTTGGGGTGGCCTGACAATTTTTTGTTCCATGTCCGAATCCTTGGAATCTTCGGCATTGCGTTGTTCTCTTGCTGTTTCGGTATTTTTGCCAGGAAACTCTCATAAAACGAACCACTTTAATTTTGAAGGCATCTATTGCCCTAACATCTTTAGCTAGTGTCACTAGGTATATGGGATTCATAAATTGTCTATCATCACTTTTTTGCTGCATCATGATAACACTGAAAGTTTTGAGTCCTTGAGTTTCGAGGCTTCTCGTTATATCCCTAGGCTCAAATACACCCGAGCCACGAATCACTAGTTTCACTAATTTATCACTCTTCTTTTCGAATGTATGATAAGGTATGTCCTGGTTTATGAAAAGTTCTTGAATTTTTTCATAGTCTTCTGCCAGGTCCGTGTAGATTGTGATTCTCGAAGAACTCCTGCTCTTTGAAATTTCGGGCTCACCTTTTGTGACCTCGTGTGTAAGGTTAATCAGCAAAGCCATGTCATCTATCTCTTCTTCAATTATGATGGGTGGATTTTTTAGATTTTTGCTGGCCTTTGAGGGCGTCGCTGAGTCAATATGACTGCAGATTTTTTCGAGTTCAGTCTTATCTGATTCAGTTTGTTCAATATCTTGATCCATTGAAGGGTCAGTAGCTAGCAGATTGTATCGATTGGTAAGCTTTATTGGGTGTACGTTGCTAGCTTCCTCCCTTAAGTAAGGCTTGAACTTCTTTGCCTTGCCTTCTTCATCCTCTGTTTTCCAGTCCCCGACCATCAGTCTTCTTAATTCGTGCCCAGATGCTCGAAGAGACGCGAGCCACACACCTTCGCCTCCTCGTTTCACTAAACTTGTTATTGCACTTAGTCCTTTCACTTTCACTATATCAATCAATCTCAGTCATCTCTCTATCTCTCTGAACTGACTTCTTGGTCTCGTGGGCCGTCCTTTTATAGGCTTCGCTTCAGCGG
>CAKNXH010048269.1:7997-19683 GCA_932178445.1 Andricus quercusramuli
CAAGACAAATTTTTTATCATTTATTCCAGAGACATTCTGACTCTTATAGCTTCTTTTCAAACTTGAATTCGAGTTGGAATTCACAGGCTCAAGTTGATCAGACTCCATTGTGGCCGCTGGTCATTATGAACACGATTTCAAATTCGTCTTCAACTTTGATCAAATTTCAAATTCGGAAATAACTGTTTTTTGCTAATTACAAGTTTGGAAAATCTTTCCCAAATCTTAACAGCCATATGTAATTTATTTCTTGTGGGTGGATGGACTTTTGGGGATGTTATAATAATAATCCAGAACCGAAGGACCTTTTACAAAAGTCAAAGTCGCTATAACTTTGATTTTTTAGGGAAATTATTATATACCCATGGACTAAGATCGGAAGCTATTCACCGGGTCTTTCCAGCTTTCTACAGTTGAGTTCTATTGCGTGGATGGGTTTTATGGGGTGTTGGTTGTACATTATATAGCCTAAGGTTCCTCTGAAAAAATCATAAACACAATAACATTGCATTTTGTGGAAAATGCTTATTTTTGCTAATTACAAATTTGGAAAATCTTCACCAAATCTTTTTTAGCTATACGTAAATTATTTCTTCTGTGTGGGTGATGTGAAGGGAATGTTATAAGATCAACTCAGAATTAGAAGAAAATGTTGCAAGTTTTATTTATCTACATTATCAGTCATTATTTTGTGTTGAATATATTTTTCCTTCTTTTTCTCTTATATTTTTGTAAGATAATATTTATTTGTTACGTTTTTCAAATAATGTATTATAAATTATTAAGAATTATTACTCCTACATGTTTCAATGCTTTTTCTATTTTGAATATGGCGCCAGAAGTCCTTTTAAATCGATTTAGTGATCGATCGGGTCACCAGGCGGCGCTGATTGTACTGTTTCTGTTTACATTTTTTCGATCTTTGAAAACGTTTTTATTTTTTAATTTTTTAATATTTATCGCGAGTGTTGACGTTCCGGAGGGACTTTCCCCCTCAAATATGGATATGTGCTTCCTGTGGGGAAAAAATTGCCCCCTGACATCCTTTCGGTGCGGCAGCATTCGAAACCAATTTTTTGAGGTGAGTTTTGTAGGTTGGAATACCCACTACATGAGCCTTAACCTCCTCCCCTTTGCCTCTCTTCACCATGGGTACCACTACTCCTTCTTTCCATAACTCTGGCCACCCCTCTCCTCTCCATACTCTATTACACATTATCCATGCCCATTCCTTAAGTTCTGCCCCCCCATATTTCCAGACTTCATTTGGAATCTCATCTATACCAGGTGCTTTTCCATCTTTCATTATTCCTAACACCTTGCCTATTTCTTCCCTTGTTATGTCCTCTTCCTCATCTCTTTCTCTACCATATTTCGCTCCTTTCCTAACTTTTCTCTCCACACCTCCTAGCAAATCCATAAAACATTTTTTCCATTCTACCATTTCAATATCCTGATTTACTCTTTTTCTTCTT
Organism: Andricus quercusramuli; assembly: GCA_932178445.1. Lineage (NCBI taxonomy): Eukaryota > Metazoa > Arthropoda > Insecta > Hymenoptera > Cynipidae > Andricus > Andricus quercusramuli. The sequence goes on from CAKNXH010048269.1 coordinate 9,473, forward strand.
TTCCTCTCTTCCATACCTCTTCTTCCGTCCTAGCCTTCTCCACCTCTTCCTCAAACCTTTTATTCTCCTCCTCTTTCTTTTGATCACACAACTCAGTATATTCCTTCATTTTTCTCCTATATTCTTCCCCATTACTTTTTTCTTTCCTCCATTTTCTTAATTCCTTTCTGACCTCCTTCTTTTTCTCTTTACATTCCTCATCCCATCCACTTCTATTCCCTCCTTTCTTAACTTCTCTTTTGCTTGTGCACTCTAATCCCTTCTTTATTTCTCCTATCATTATTTCCATCTCCTCGTCCACATTTCCCTCTCAAATTTTGATATTTCAGACCTTTTCTTTAAACTGTTCTTTTGCTTCCATTGACCCATCCCCTTTTCCTGCTCCTTTAACCCTTGCTTCCTTTTTATCTATATTGTTATTACTGCTTTTCCCCTCTAATGTCACTATTATGGGAAAGTGATCTGAATCTATATAATCCCCTACCTCGAGTTTCTTGACCTTATCTCTTACCTCATCCTCTACTATCACATATTCAACTACCGTTCCCCTTTCTCCTCCATAGCGTGTACATTCCCCTTCCCAATCTCCCTCTATATTTCCGTTTAAGATAAACCATCCCAACTCTTCCAAGCTCTTTAACAATTTCTTTCCCTCCCCATTCAGTATCTTGTCTTTGGATTTTCTTCCTCTCTCTCCTCCCCATTCCCTTCCTCCTCTATCTCCTGTTCTCGCATTGAAATCCCCTCCTATTATAAGCTTATATCTTTTTCACTTTCTTCCATCATTTCTTTCATCTCCTCTAATTTATCCTGCATATCTCCGTTCACATAAACCCCCACTATCTTCCACTTTTCTCCGCCCATCTTTACCTCTTCTACTATTAATCCTTCCTTTTGTTCTTTCCTCTCTTTCTTTTCCTTCCCTGTTCTACATTCGTTCCTTACTCCCATTACCATTCCTCCCATTGCTCTGCCTTTTTCATTCTTCCTCTTTGCATTTTGAACTTGCCATTTGTAACCTCTTGGTAACCTTCCCCTTACTCTTTCCCATCCCTTTTCATCTAGCCACGTCTCAATCATTACTACTACATCCCATTGTGCCAAATTTCTCATAAACTCCCTATGTTTTCTCTCCAATCCTGCTATATTCCAGTAACATATCCTCCATTCTTCCCTAACTTCGTTTCTCGTCTCTCTTTTCTTCTTACTATTTCTTATTTTCATTTCTCCCGTTCCTTTCTCTCCTAGTTTCCCGGCACCTCATTTCTTACTATCTCTTCCTTTTCTTCGTCCCAATCCCACCATACTCCTTCTAGCTGTATTCTGCCATACTTAACCCACGTCGAATCATCCTCTATTCTCTCCGAGCTTCCATATAACAGCCTCTTCTTCGTCATCACTTCCCTTTTATGTTCCCATTTCTTTAGCTTCACTAGTACCATTTTTTCTCCTCTTCGTGTTTCCTTTCCTACACTTCCCATTTCCTCTATCTCTACTTTAGCATCTATCCTTTTTAGCACATTTTCCACTCCTTCTTTTAATTCCCTCCCTTCTAATCTTAAAACCTTTATCACTATGTTTCTTTTTCTTTCTTCTCATTCTTTCCTTTCTAATCTTCTTTCTATTTCCCTTATCCTTTCCCTCTCATTATTCCCACTCTCTCCTAAATCAAACTCCCGTTTTGATTTTTCGATCTTCACTATCCTACCCTCTAATTGTGCTACCTCTTTATTTCCTCTCCTCTTTCTTCCTGCCGTTTTTCGTTCATCTGTACTACCTCTATCATCATTTGACGCATTTCTTCTAACTTTAACTTTTCAACTTCTATCGGCCCTCTATGTTCAACATTGTCTTCTTCTTTCCTCTTGTCTATCTCCATCCCTCTACTTTTATTTTTTTCCAGTGGTGCTCTGATCATTTTCGGTTTTTTCAGGGGGGATCCTACTTCTATCTTGTCTTCGCTACTTCCTCTTTCTGCCCTATCCCTCTTCCTATTTATAAATTGCTCGATTGAACCAAAACTATCCGTCCTCAATCTCTCCCTTTCCACCGTTTTCCGATACTGACCGCGTCTTTTTATTTAGTTATTTTCGGCGTGCAGAACACTTCCTCGTCTGACTCCATCAACCCGTAACTTACGTACTGAGTAGCTATTGTCACCACGGCGCCTACCTCACCCTGCTACAGTAGCTTCTTCCGTGCCTCTCTCTTCCTATCCCTCCCTGTCGCCACTACTCGGCTGCACCTGTCTCCCCACCCTGCTCCTCACGCCAAACAAACCAACCTCTCACAGCCCACCCAAAACAGTCTCAATCCCTCAAAATATCAAAAAAATCTTCACTTTAATTACTTTAAACTTGCAAACCCTCACTCACAAAACCCTCTAACACACTTGTACCATCAACTCACCTCAAATTCCACTGCAAACTCACTACAATTAGCACCACTCAATTACCGCTACCTAACACTAAATGTCTAAAATGTTCTATTTTTAAACCATTCAATTTGAAATTTTTCAATTAAGAAAAAGAACAACTACTTAATATTTAGAAATATCTGAAATTTCATTTAAAATCAGTAATTACAAATCAAATATTCAAAACTAAAAACAAGAAAGCTAAGCTTTGAACGTTACATTTTTTATTGTTCTATAATTAAAAAATTTAAATTTTAAGTCAAATTATTGAATTTTGATGCATAAATAACAATTGAATACCTATTATGCTTAGAAAAAATTCCAGTAAGTTGAAGAGATTCTTAGAAATTTCGAAAAAATTTGAAATTACTTCAAATAATAAAACGTAGTGCCTACGTATACTAAAAAATCCGGCTATTCGTACCGACGTTACGGTGCAAATAGCGTTTTTGCAGATTTCGATCAAAAAAAGTAAGAAGCTTTTTAAGAATTGTTAAAGGCTTTTAAAGAATAAAAAACATTTCCTTAGGATTCCTAGGAAAATTAAAAATGATTTTTTATTTTGAAAAATTAATTTCAAGAGAATACATAAAAAATTTAGAAAGATTTACAAAATTGTAAAAAATGATTGTGGGAGATTTTAAGGAAAATTGTTTTATTTGACTGGATTTAAAAAAAAATGTAGGAAAAATTCTAATAATTTTAAGATATTTAGAAGTTCTGAAAAAAATTAAAAAATAATTTAAAATGTGAAAAAAATGTAAAACATGTAGATTTTTCAAGATTTTTGAATAAAATTTTGAAGCATTTTCAGGATTTTTAAACTATTTAAAATAAAAATAATTTATCTTTTAATTTAAGAAGTGTTCAGCTCGTAAAAACATATGAATGTTCAATTTTGAATATTTCTAGCTAACTAGCTTATTTCTAGCTTAAAATTATATGATTTTGAAAATTTTCAATTCAACGATTTATTTTCTAATTTAGAGCATTTAAAATGATAACGCGGATTTAAATTTTTGGAACTGAATCTGCATTTTTGAGCTCTATAATTGATAAAAGTTTGAAATTTTAATTCGGCAGTTTAACTGCATTTAATTTGAAATTGTTTAGTTGAAAAGTGTTAGTAGCTTCCATTTTATACGTGCAAATTATTGACCATTTGAATACAAAAGATTTGAATTATAATATTTTTTAAATTCAATTTTAAAAGTTCAAAATTCAAGAGCTCCACTTTGGGTGCTTTAATTTGCAGCTAAGTTTTTATTACTTAAAATAGAAAAACTTTAAGCTTTAGAGTTCGAATTTTTAAATTTCATTGACCGTGAAAAATGTTTGCGAACCGGGGAAAAAACCTTCAAAGGATCGAACATTCTCTTCCATACCTTGACGCTCTTCTCAAGCTGATAGAAATAGAAACCTGTCTTTTCATTCACGGCCAAAGGAAGGAACTGTCAGAACTAAAATAATTAATAGTCTTATATAGTTTTAGACCAGAAATTACAATTTTATTACCGGTCTTTTATAGTGTTTCCTGTAAGCAACACTTGACCCGCTTGTAAAACTGCTTCTCCTTCAGTCATATTTCGAGTATTAAATGTTCCCTCAACAGATTCACAAATGTCTAATAATTTCAAGTATCGTACGTCCATTCTATATTCTTTCTTTCAATTTAAATTACAATAATTTCAATTGTTACGAGAAGTCACCACGTAAATATTTCAAACGAGACTGTTTTCAGACCACGTGACTCGATCATGTGGTTGCGATTGCAGCGCCTCTGTAGGTCGTGCTCACCGCGAATAGAGTAGGTTGGTATATGGGTATAAGGGTAGATAGGTATATAGGTGTAGGGTATATTTTAGATTGATCTAGAATTCTCGAGTTATTTATTTAACCCTTTGCGGGGCAGTGGGACATATACGTCCCACCTGTTTATCATCAATAATTTGGATATTTTCCTACTTCTTCCTTGTATTCTTTCGTAATTTATTGGATGTTTGAGTAGTTGAGGTTCAAATATTGATATTTTCATAGATGAGAAATCAATATCTTCATTATGTTCATAATTATAAACAAATTACTTTCAAAAAAAGCCCCTTTTTACGGATAAATTTGGTTGTAGGAAAACAAGCCCCATAACATGCTCAAGTCATGGTGGGATTCTATGTTTTTTGAGTCGTAGTTTCCGAATCTGGAGTCAGATTTTTGAAATTCAAAATGGCTGAACCAATATGGCGGCTATTTTGAGTCAAATTTGTGGTTTTTTTTGTTCAATCGGCGAGAAACCGGATTATGGGGGTTTTTGAGGTCGCTGATTACGATTCTGATATCAAAGACACAAAATTCAAGATGGCGAATACAATATGGCGGCAATTTTGGTAAGAAAATTGATATGAAAATGTGCGTATGCTACTCTCGGACTAACATTTCGTTTTTTTCTCCCAAATTCCATCCATCTCTGCAAGACGGAATCTGAGAGGAAATCTGCAAAAGGAGATTCATCCTCACTATTTTCAATATCCGCCATCTTGAATTTTGTGACTTCGATATCAGAATCGTAATCAGTGATCTCGAAATCCCCCACACATCAGGTTTCTCGCAGATGGAGCAAAAACACCATAAATTTGACTGAAAATAGCCGCCATATTGTATCTGCCATCTTGAATTTTGTGTCTTTGATATCAGAATCGTAATCAGCGACCTCAAAAACTCCCATACATTTGGTTTCCCGCCGATTGAACAAAAAACCACGAATTTGGCTCTAATTAGCCGCCATATTGGTTCCGCCATTTTGAATTTCCGAAATCTGACTCCGGAATCGTAATTAGCGACCCCAAAAACCTTAAAATCAGTTATGACTTCCAAAATTCATCCATCAGAAAAATATGCCCCTCAAAGGGTTAAGTGATACGTTCGTTCCGCAACAATGCTCCGACCCAGGTTGCTGATCAATCTCTCTAGCGATCACCCCAAGTGAAGAACCTCACAAAATTGGGATGTGTTATTTCCCACTTGGGTCCATTAGTATCCAACTTTTCTGTCCTGGCATAGTACTCTTGCTTCCTTCACGTCCATTCATTTTTTCATGCAAGCTCTTGTGTTTCTACGGCTTCTTATGTCTCTTGGGATTAATGTCTCATTCACAGATTCTAACCATTCTTCCGCGGTCTACCTCTGGGCTCTGCCATTTCCTTTACCTTTATACACTTACTTGGTCAGTCATTCATCTTTCATCCTTTCAAGATTTCCGAACCATCTTAACTGATTTCTTTCCCATATGTCAACTAGTGTCTCTCCTGTACCAAATCCTTTGAGGATTAGCTTGTTTCGGACTTTGTCCATCAGTGTTTTCCCGCATATTATGCGCAGAGGTTTCATGCCGATCGCGTTGATTTTACTCCTGTCCTTTTCTTGACAGGTCCATGTCTCGATAACCTGCTTACCCTTATTTATGCGCCTATCTAACTCCCCTTCTATTTTTCCGTCGTTAGTGAATAGACTACCTAGATATACGTACTTGTCAACTTGTTCCAATCTCTCATCATTGAGGACAATGTTGCACATTGTTTTCTCAGTTTTTCCTTCGAACACCATGATCTATGTTTTATTTACGTTAATTTTGAGGCCCATGTTCTTCATGCTTGTATTAAGTTTATTCAACATTATTTGCAAGTCCTCGATTGATTCTGCCATAACAATCTTGTCATTTGCGCAAGCTAACCCATGTACCTTCACTGTTCCGAGATCTACACCTTCTTCGCCGAAGAGGGCAGTTCTTAGACACTTATCCATGAATATGATAAATAGCCACGAGGACATAACGCATCCTTGCTTCACGCCTTGCATAATATCGAACCAGTCACTCAGTTTCCCATTTACCCTTACACTCGCTTTACTACCTGTATATATTGTTTTTATTGCTTGTAGGAGCCCTCCATTTACTACGTACTTTTTAAGGACTTCCCAAAGTTTACTTCTATTTACCTTGTCAAATGCTTTTTCTAGGTCAATAAATGCACAGAAAACTTTATTTCCTACTCTTAAGATTTTTACTGTGATCTGTCTTAAGCTAAATATCTGATCTGTAAATGAACTTCCTGGCATGAATCCACACCGGGGAATCAGGGTTTGAACATTACTGTCGGGCACCTCTACACGGAAAAAAATAGTTTATTAAAAATCCAGTGACTTTGTATTACAGTCTTGGATATGAGATAAAGCCAATTAAAATTCACAACCTTCCGTATTCAAGAAAATGATAAATCGGCATCTGAAAAGCATGCAACATTTCAACAGAATTTTCAAAACAGTAATAGAAAATCTGTTCGGAAACCGCTGAAAATGTAAAATGCAAAGGCATCATAATCCCAGAGGCAGAGATCGGAATACCAAGCGACAGTCACTGAAAATCTAATACGCAAAGGCTTTATATTCTCTTGACAAGAAATCCTATGTCGAAGTTCTAAGTGACAGTCACTGAAAATTCAATACACGAGTGCTTTGTATTATATGAAACAGAGGCCAGAATTCTAAGGGACAGTTTATTAAAATCTAATGAAGATTTTTTAGCGAAAAAAAAAATATTTTTTGATTTATTATTATGTAGTCTTCATTTTTATAATTATTAATACACAATTCGAACAACCTGGTCACTTACACATATAATCGCACGCTTAAAAGCATTGAAAAATCGCACTCGCTGAGGCTTCGAACCCTACCTAAACTACCTAAACTAGTGTATTCTACTGCGCGCTCTAAGGGGCCATCCATATACTACGTGGACAGTTTAGGGGGGAGGGGGAGTATAGCAAAATTCCACGCTCGCCCCCGCGGCGACGGGGGGGGGGCTAGAATCCACGTGGACACACGTTCCCCTAGATATGCGAAAAATATACTGAAATGAGGCAAGATATACTCGAGGTACACCCGAATTTTTACATTTTCATCTCAATGAGAAGCTACTGGTTTTATGTGAGAAATGAAATTCGCGGATTTCATCAAATGTCGACGTCTTGAGGCCCCCTGAGTCAGAAAAAAATAGTTTTTACGTCGGTGTCTGTCTGTCTGTCGTTGTTGTCGTCATTGTCGTTTGTATATCGGATAACTTTTGAAATACTACACGGCGGATTGGATCTTGCTTGTGCATATAATAACCTAATTAGCCACATAATAAAATTTTGGATGAAAATTCAAAAAGATAGAGCATTTTGAAAAATTTGGATGAATTTTTTTTTAAGATTTAAAAATTCCATGAACGGCTGTTCATAGTACTTGAAAAGTTAAACAATTTATTCTTATTCTTACGACTTTTTCCGATGAAAGAAAAATTGTCGGAGTTATAGCATTTTACAAATTCAAAAAACAAATGGAAATGAAAATTTTATGTCAAACGACGCACGATATGAAGAAAAATGGAGTGTAAAAAAACATTTTTTTTTGTATGCCCTACAAGATTATGAGAACTCTTTGAACTTCCTTGAAAAATCGAGATCAAATTTTGATCGCACAAAAAATAATGAAATATAAGAAATTTGATTTTGCGGTAAAACTATCCAAGATACGAAAAAAATTAATTCAAAAAAATTGTGCACCCCAAAAAAATTCACAAATTTGTTTTTGCAACACCCACCTCAAAAGTTGACGTTTGCATGAAGATGGCTTACTTTAGACACTGGTCTAAAATCTGCGCGTGCTCACATTCGAGATGAGGTACTTTAGACACTGCCGTAGGTATCTTTAAACACTGGTGTTGGTATCTTCTTGAAATAAATTTACATTTAACTTGAACAAACGTTTTAATGATTGAAGTTTCGTTTTGAGGGCTTCGACCCCCCCCCCCTTCCCCTGGGCAAAAAAAGCATAAACGCCAACATTTTTTTTGAATAATTTTTTTCCAACAAATTTTTTTCAACCAATTTTTTTGTCAAAATTGTTTTTCACAAAATTTTTTTTCACAAAATGTTAATAGTGGTGAAAAATTGTCCACGTGGTATATGGATGGCCCCTAAACTATTTCGCTATCGACGCTGTTGGATATTCGTGATATTCGTTACAAAATCTCGGCCAAGTATTTTGAGACAGCGTTGTATCAAGTCGTACGGTGACCCTCAACCATCTTCAAACTAAAAGTTGTCGAACTCAATGTTTCATTGAAGACAAAATATTTCTGGTGATTAATGAGTAGTTGTAAGCCAAATTAAATTTTCGATAGTTTTAATAGAAAATTGTCTGTTTAGAAATAATTTATAATTGAATATTTCTTATTCCAAAAAGGGTTACAAACTTTTTCCTTCAAATATTTTAAAACTTTACAAACTATCCAAAAGTAAGAAACAATAAAGAAAGGTCAAGTGCAAAAATGCCTTAATAATCTTGATAACAAAAAACGACTTTCTGCTACACAAAAACCTCCATAACACGTGCAGATTTGAATGTGTCCAATTCTTTTATAATACTTTCTTACAAAGTTTTTAATGTGAAATAGCAGTTCCTAAACAATAATTCAAAAAATATAAAACAATTAATCGAATTTTGATTATTTCAGAAAAGGCTCAATACTTTTTTTTGTTAAATATTTAAAACATTTACAAACGATCAAAAAGTAATAAAGGATAAAGAAAAGTCAAGTGCAAAAATGCTTTAATAACCTTAATGAAAAAAAAACGATTTTCTGCTATGCAAAAACTTTCATAAAACGCAGTTTTTAATTCATCTGATTTTTCATAAAACTTCTTTACTCAGTTTTGAATGTGGAATAACTTTTCCAAAACAATAATTTCAAATATGTAAAACAAATAATTAAATTTTACTTATTTCAAAACGGGCTCGATACTTTTTTCATTCAAGATTTTAGCCGCTTAAAAACTATCTGAAACTGATAAATAATGAAAAACATTCGAACGCAAAAGCGCTCTAATAACATCAGTTACAAAAAAAATGTTCTGCTATAGAAAAACCTCTACAAAACTCACAGTTTTCGACTGATCTAAGTCTTTAATAACACTTTTTTACTCAGCTTTTAATTTAGAAAAACAATTCCTAGACAATAATATAAAATGTGTAAAAAATTTTCTTAAATTTGAATATTACCTACTTTAAAAGGTGCTTGATGCTTTATTTTCCTTTGGAATATAAAATACTTCGAAATCAGAAGGAAAAAGAATTCTGTGAAGAGAATTCGAGTAACATGTACCAAAATGTCGGTAAAAATAGCCGGATTTTTTCGGTACGAATAGGGGGAGCTGGAAAAACGTCTATTTGTACTGAAATTTCGGTGTGAATAAAAGGACTCTTTAATATAATTAATAAACTATTTTCTTGAATCCCATTTCTTTAAAATTATTTGACTGTCACTTAAGCTCTAGAGAAATGTTTATTATTTATCAGAAAGGATCGCTTGGTTTTTGAAATGCTTTTTCACAAGATTTCACATAAGTTCGTGTGTATCTGTAAAAATAAATATAATTTAAGCCTGAGGCTATGTGAATTACAATATAGTAAATATAACCGCGAAATATATATTTTTTTAACTTGGCAATACTGTTTTCTAAAAACTCGTTAGGAGTCATCGAAAGTTTCATTGACTGGCTTCGAAGCATTAGCGTATCAGTGTTTCAAGAACTCTATTCCTCTGGTCTTCATATTTTCACTGAAATTATTTTGTACTTTCGACAACTCTTTCTACTTTTTAAACATGTATCAATCAAGGTTTGTAAGACGATTCTTCCAATTTATGACATACGTTTAGAGTAGATAAACAGGGAGAGTTCTGCATATAGATTCCTGTTACCGA
>CAKNXH010048270.1:1863-11864 GCA_932178445.1 Andricus quercusramuli
CCGGAAACTGGGAATGCGTTTTATAACGGTGAGAAATCCCCTTAAAGCCATACCCGCGTGCCAAAAATATGCCAAGGCACTTGCGAGATGGATGCAGAAAGCTGTCATCCTTGGGTCGCTTCGTGTCCTCAAGACACACGAGGGTTTCGCCGGCCTGTCGTTGTGATTTCGTCGTGCCCTGTGACCACCCATCTCACGGATGTGAGACGTGGCCATAGGTGTATTTTACCGCGGTTCTACTGGGGGCTATTGACATTTTCTTTTTAGATGGCAGTTGCTCTTAGTGGTACCCTGCGGTACAAGAGTCAGGTTTCAGTTGTGTTATTCCGTACATGGAATCACAAGTCTGTTTTTATCGATTTTGACATTTTGAGTTTTGTAGATGAAATAATAAGCAGACCATTCTGATGCACTAATAAAATCTTGTGGAATTCGTTGGATCATTTAGTAATATGTAGAATTTGTTAATATTTTATTACGTGCTGCAAAACGGTATGCTTGTTTATTTAATTTAAAAAAAATATACTGTCAATATAGCTTCATCTATAAGATAAAATTATTACCAACTTAATTTCATTCATTTAAAAATTATTTATGATATGATTAGTTTAAAGTATATAAAAATTAACTTTCAATTATTATATTACAAAAATTGAAATACCACCTTTTTATAATTATAATATTAGTTAGATTAGTAATGGTGTTAAAGCGATGTTGTTTGTCTGAGTAATATAAGTTTATAAAAATAATATGTGACCGTCCACGAAGAAAGGGACCTAATGCGTCAAAGCTGAATTTTACAGGACGGGCGATTGTAGCAGAGCCTGCAAGCCAGCATTTAAGTAGTGGGGATGCGTCTACGAAAAGCACCCCCTCCACTTACCACTACACTTTTAGGCACAAGCCAGTGGATCTCACGGACACGTCGCGTACTGCTGTGTGGTAAGTGGTGGGGCTGGCTTTCGTAGGCCTCTCGTTCGCTCTCCCCGTACGCTATCATGCCTATGTTTGTAGCTTAACAACAAGAAAAGTAATTCACTTAAAAAATTTCTGATTACTGGAAATGAAAGAGTAACTCGGAAACTATCGATTGGCGTAAGAAAATGAATATCAATTTTTTCCGCATTAGGTCCCTTTCTTCGTGGACGGTCACATATATGTAGATGGTAAAAATTGACATACTTCAGACCAAAAGTAGATTTAGATGTTAAAAATCCTTTATTTCTGCCAACGTTTCGAAAACATGAGTCGTTTTCCTCTTCAGGATATAAGTTAGATTTCAAAGTTCGTCAATTCATCTTAGTATTATTATAAAATCCTCTTCTTCATCTTATCAATTGTGGAGCTTCATTTTTTCTATGAAATTTTGTTTAATTCTTTTAAAAACTTAAATTTGTTTAAAAAAACTTCTAAATTTATACTTTTTAAAATTTTAATAATTTATTAAATTAATTTATTATATTATTAAAATTTTTGAAAGTATAAATTTAAAAGTTTTGCTAAACAATTTTAAGTTTTTAAAAGAATTAAACAAAATTTCATGGAAAAATGAAGCTCCACAAGTGTTAAGATGAGGAAGAACTTTGAAATTTAATCTACGTCCTGAAGAGGAAAACGACTCATGTTTTCGAAACGTTGGCAGAAATAAAGGATTTTTAACATCTAAATCTACTTTTGGTCTGAAGTATGTCAATTTTTTACCATCTACATACATTATTTTTATAATTATAATAATAATTAGATATAATAAATAATTTTTATGAATTTTTAACAAATAAGAACTGTATACAGTTCTTATTTGTTGAAAAAGTGTTTCCGAACTTAATAATCATTTATCTTTTCAAGTTTTATTAAAATTATTTAATAGAATTATTATCTTATGACTTTGAAAAATTGTATTTTTGATTTAATATTTTTTTTTAAATTTTGCTCTCACAAAATACGTGCACTGTGACAGCACATATGGTATGCTGCACATTGTGCACACCGAGTGTGCTCACCTTGAGTAAACATTGATCACCCTCAGCTCGTGCATACACCGTGCTTGCGTTCTTGGTGACACGTCGTGCTCGCACATCGTGCAGCTACAGTGTGCCCTCACGCATTGTTATCTGGGTATGCTCTGTATCAGCGCTTCCGCGACTTCCATTTCTTCCCCGCTCTTTAGGTTCAACCCTCTTATCGCAATATTATTTCTTCTGTGTTCCTACTCTTTTCTCTCCATTCTCAAATCCATTGCCCACATACTTTCCCTATCTGCCATATGCTTCTTTTTATTCCTACGCTCTCCCACTTTCTCTTCTATCATATTCTCCAACCTCTCCAAAATACCTTTCTTCTCGCCCTCCCCCCTGTCATCTCCTTACATTTCCGAATTGCCCTCCACCTTCTCGAGTCTTTTTTCCGTCCTTTGGTTCTTCCATCTGCTTCACTGTAACTTCTTTTTCCTGCCTTACCGCCACCACCTCCCTCTCTAATACTTCGACTTTCTTCCTCAGCTCTTTCACCTCCTTTCCCCATTTCTCCTCCCTGATTCCCAAATCCTCCCTCATGTCTTGCATCTGCTCGTTAGTCCCCCTTACGCCCTCCCTCAGCCTCCTGATCTCACCTAACAGCATCCCGAGAGCCTCCTTCTCCGAACTTGCCTCTATTTTTTGGGGGAGGGGGACAACCTACGTGTTCTCCCGCTTTTCTTAAACGGACTCTCTACCTCACTTTTCTCCGGATTCTCTTGACTGTCTCTCTTCCTCTTTAAGAGATCCTACACCTCAATTGCGCTAGACGCTCTCTCCCTGACCTTCTCGCTTCCTTCGTTCCCGCCGTTATGATTTCTGCCGCTCCCCGATGCGCCGCCCGACACCGGCCGATACACTGTTGTTCGTCGTGGACTGTGGAAAATTTCCTCCCGTCAATTTCACTACCAGCACTGCCAGCACTCTCGCTGCCCACCTCCCGCTCTGCTTTCGGTAACTGGGACCGGTCCATGCAGTACCTTCTGAAGCTGGCAGATGTCTCTGCAGACTGCTGCCATCTATCGCCTTCAAATTTTCCCTTCATTTCCCTTTTTTCAATTCCTTGCAGCCCCTGCCGACACCCCTTTCTCTTCCTTAACATCCCCCAACACTGCGAGAACCACCCTTGTCCCCTCAAAGGCCCAAAACTCCTGACCACAAACTCCCCTGATCCCTTGCCAACCTAGCCTCACTTTCTCTATTTAACTCAATCCCACCTCACAACTACGCTGAAAATTAATTTTTATCTCCCCAATTCACCCCACACAACCCTACTCACCTCCTAGACTTCCATCCTCACACTCCACGCACACCTTCCACACAAATTCCGTAAAATCCTCTCACCACCTGTTACTGAACACGTTCTTACTTCCAACACCACATACAGGTCTCTCTCTCTCTCCCTCTCTCTCTCTCTGCCCTTTCTCTCGCTATGTGTGTGTATATATACAGGGTGTCCCAGTATTTGAAAAACATTCTTGGATTTTTAAATTCTAACAAAAAAATGGCGTCAAAAATAATCATAAAAAAATTGTGTGTGATTCTTTTGATTCCAGCAGAATTCTTTTGAACTCAGTGGAATTCTCTTGAATTTCGTATCATTCTCATGAATTCAGTAGAATTCTGTTGTATTATGTAAAATGCTCTTGAATGCAGTAGCATTCTTTTAAATTCTCTGGAGTTCTGTAAAAATATCTCGTAAATTCAGTAGAATTCTCTTGAACTCAGTAGAATTCTCTTGAATTCAGTAGAATTCTCTTGAATTCTCTAGAATTCAGTAGAATTCTCTTGAATTCAGTAGAATTCTCTTGAATTCAGTAGAATTCTCTTGCATTCAGTAGAATTCTCTTGAATTCAGTAGAATTCTCGTGAATTCAGTAGAATTCAGCAGAATATGCTTGAAATCAGCAAAATTCTTATGAATTCAAGAGAATTCTCTAGAGTTCGGCAGAATTTCCTTGAATTAATCATAACTCTCTGAAATTCTGTAAAACTATCTCGTAATTTTAGTAGAATTTTCTTGAATTATGTAGAATTCTCCTAAATTGTGTATAATTCTTTTATATTCAGCAGAATTCTCTTGCATTCAGTGGAATTCTCTTGAAATATGTAAAATTCTCTCAAACTTGTTTAATTATCTTAAATTCAGTAGAATTCTCCTAGGTTTGGCAGAATTCTCTTGAATAGGGTCATCTACTAATTTTTTTTTATTTCTGCATATTAAAGTGTATCCTCTAAAATCGCTCATTCCGCCTCAATGCAAGAACACGTCTGTCAAAAATCCAGGAAAATTATTTATATCTATACCCAATGGTGAGGAATGAAAATAATGGTATAAAATTGTCCGGCGTGACATGTGCCCTATCAAATCTTTAACGACAACAATATACTGTTGCAAAGATCATTACAACGCTATTATAAGTAAATATTTTTATTTTGAATAGAAAAATATATTTAAAATATGTTTTTTTGATAACATAAAGTTCGTAATTGACTGATGTTCAACGGTGTTATATATATGGGGTGCCGGGATGTATGTGAGCTATAACCTCGCGAAATCAAATCGCTTATTCACGCAACAAGTATTATAAAAAAAAATATTCATAAAAGTAATTATAAATCTTATAATTATGAATTTTATAACAATTTTATAGAAGTATTTGTGAAAGCATTTATAAAGGCAACTATAAACAAAAGAGAGGTTAGGTTTTCTGAATTGAATATTGCATATATATGTTAGGATTCGCCTGAAGCAATTGTCATTTTCAATTAATAAATTAAATGAATAAAAATAAATGTTTCAAAATGTTATCGTCATTTATGCCGTTTACTTACTTTTTCGCTTTCACTCCTCGAGTGACAGCAACATTGAAACTGGAGCACTTCGCGAAGAAATTGCTAATCAACAGTGTACTCACTTTTGGCAAAATATCCGAACTGACTTTAACGTATCCAGGCATATTGATACTTTATAAAAATAAACCATTTTTGCCAAAAAACGCTGAGAATTAATTATTTTTGTCAAACTGACCATGTATTTTCTTCGGTTTTGACGGCGCGTGACGTTACACCACGTGTTTCGAGTCGTGAGGGCGCCACATGTTATGTTTTATAAATCGACATTTACGGTGGATATTTGATCACTTTTTAATAAAGTATTATAAATTACTAAATAATAGAAATTGACTTTGAATTTCTCATTTTAATTCGTTGGGAGCAAAAGTTTATAAAAAACTCGACTATAAGGCAAACAAAATTTTTGTGGATGACCCTATTTAGTCAAATTATCGTGTTTTCTTTCAAATTCAGCAGAATATTCTTGAAATCAGCCAAATTCTTTCGAATTCAAGAGAATTCTCTAGAGTAAGGCAGAATTCCCTTGAATTAATCATAACTCTCTGGAATTTTGTATAAATATCTCGTAAATACGGTAGAATTCTCTTTATTCATGCATTGTCTTAAAATCTGTATAATTCTCTTCAATTCAGTAAAATTCTCTTACTTTTGGCAGAATTCTCTTGAATTTAGTAGAATTCTGTTTCGTTCTGTAAAAGAGTCTTAAATTCTGTAGAATTCTTTTGAACACTTTTGAACTTATTACAAGTTTTTTAACACTTCTGAACTCATTAGTCTTTCCAATTTTATTGTTGTAAACGTTAGAAAAAATGTCGATAAAATTCCATTGAAAAAATGGGACACGCCCCAGTCATAATTAAATGCTTGATGATTTCAGTGCACGCGTTTAACAAAAAGTACCAAGCTACTTATTCCGGGTGCATTTTAAAGTGCAAACATACGCCCGCAAAAATTCCTCTAACGACGTACATGCAAAGATGATTTTATTGCCTTGTAATGAGGTTTCTGTGCTTAGCGAACATAGTAAAAGACGTCATCAAACTCATTCGACTACTGTCCTCTGCCTAGATAAAAATCATGCTAAAATAGAATTACCTAGTACTTTTCCATACATATGTGCACAAATGAGACGAACACGCCACTGATGAAAATATTTTGACGATGGCCTTGCCAATCGAATTTATTTTACTTCAATTACTTTTTAATCCTTAACGAACTTAATAATTAGCGTCGTCAAGCTCAGGCGACCAATATACTTTCTCAAATGAAAGTTTCATAAAAAATATATCTTGGAAATATATGATACATACGTGCGCAAATGAGGACTGATCCATTCCTAGTTAGATGATTAGTCATTACATTTAGTCATTCAGTCGACTCTCACTCGTATACGCATGTATTAAAAATTATCAAATATTTTTGACAAAGAAATTTGGACAAAGAACATAAAAATAGGATTAACGCTTTAACTAGGGCGCCTTCAATTTTAGTCGACTAGGATCTTCTTCGCAAATTAAAAATTATCACCCCAAACACCTTCAGAAGACTTCAATAGATTTCCGGGGTGATTATTTTTAATTTGACATTTTTTGGCTCTATTAGTTTTAGGCAGCTGAGATGAGGTTTGATAAATGCACCAGGGGTAATTTTTTGGGGTTGCTCAAAGTTACAGTGAGGAAACTAAGCCTTGGAAAGGTGTCTGGAGTAACAGTTTTTTATTTGAATTTTTTGTTTGCTGCTTTAGTTAAATGCAACTGAGACGACGTACGTTGAATGTACTAGGGGTGGTTTATTTGGCTCTTTAATATTATTGTAGGGATAGAGATATCAACTAGGGTCTTGGGAAAGGATATGCGGTGACCATTTTTAATTTGAAAAATTGTTGGCGGCTTAAGTCGGAGATAACTGAGACGAGGTATGTTAAAAATACTAGGGGTCATTTTTTTTGGGTTTTTGAATATTATTGCAGGGATGAGGATACCTAATAAACTATTGAGAAAGTGTGTGGGTTAATTATTCGAAACATAACATTTTTTTATTTTTTGACAGTTTTAGTTCAATGCAACTGAGACGGCGTTCGTTAAATGTACTAGGGGTGATTTTTTGAGGCTGTGTAATATTATTGTAGGTATGACGAAATCTGTTAGAGACTTGGAAAGGCTTCTGGGTTGACTATTTATAATTTGAATATTTTTTGCCTGCTTTAGATAAAGGCAACTGAGACTGGGTTCGTTAAATGTACTAGGGGTGTTACTTTGAAGGCTGTATTGTATGCTCCTGTTGAAGGCAGTTGAGAATGGATACGTTGGATATACTAGGGGTACTTTTTTTTGGGTCTGTAATATTATTGTAGGGATGGGAATATCTACGAGAGTTTTGAAAGGTGTCTGACATGACCAGTTATGATTTGAAATATTTTTGGCTGCTTTACTCGAAGTCAATTAAGAGGAGGTTCGTTAAATAAATTACAGGTGTTTTTTTGGAGTGTCTAATATTTTTCTAGTGATGGGAGTATCGACTAGAGTCTTGTGAGAGTGCCTGATGTGATTACCTCGAATTTTTAATTATTTTGGCTGCTTTTGTTGAAGGCAGCTGATACGGGGTTTGTTAACTGTACTAGAGGTGGTTTTTTGAAGCAGTATCGTATTATTATGAGTATAGCGATATGTACTAGGGGTGGTTTTTTGAGGATGTATCATATTATTGTAGGTATCGCGATATCGGCTAGAGACTTGAAAGGATGTTTGGGTTGAACTATTTACAATTTGAATATGTTTTGCCGTCTTTAGTTGAAGGCAACTGATACTGGTTCGTTAAATGTACGAGGGGTGGTTTTTTGAGGCTGTATTGTATGTTTTTGTTAAAGGCAGTAGAG
This sequence comes from Andricus quercusramuli, assembly GCA_932178445.1. Classification (NCBI taxonomy): domain Eukaryota; kingdom Metazoa; phylum Arthropoda; class Insecta; order Hymenoptera; family Cynipidae; genus Andricus; species Andricus quercusramuli. Next base: position 9,607 of record CAKNXH010048270.1, read on the forward strand.
ACTGGATACGTTACATGTACTATAGATGGTTTTTTTGAGTCTGTGTAATAATATTGTAGGGATGGGGATACCTACGAGAGTCCTGGAAAAGTGTGCGGGGTGATTATTTTACATTTCGAATTTTTTGGCAGTCGTAAGTTGAAGGCAGCTGAGATGGGGTTCGTTCAATTTACTGTGTTTGGATTGTTGGGGCTGTCTAATATTGTTGTAGGGATATCGATATCCACTAATGTCTTGGGATGGTTTCTGTGGTACCTAACTTTAGTTTAACATTTTTTGGCTGTTTTTGTAAGTCCCGAAAAAATAATTAACTTTTGGCTTACAGTTTTTTCAAATATCTATATTTTTAATTAGGGGTTGATGTTAAATTCATGGCTTGTTTTCGAAACGTTAATGTGGTTGATCTTAGTAAGCTATAAAGCAGTTTAGAGCTATGGTTTACGTATTTTGTACTTAATCCCTCAGGTTTTCTTTGAGGGTTGATTTCGTAAAATAAATGTTAAGTGTTTGGGAAAATTCTCGCAATTTTGAAAAGCGCAAAAAAGCTCATAATTCTGTTTAATTTCTGCAATTTGCTTAAGTGGAAATTCTGGCTGGCAGCACCTCCACCCAAAGTTTAGTTTTTTGAGAAAAATATGAAAATATATAAAATATATTGAGCCAAAAATTGACCTATTATTACTCAATAAATTAAAAATTGTTACTTCAGACACCCTTCCAAGGCTCTAGCAGATATCTAAATTCCTACAATAATATTATACAGCATCAAAAAACCACCCCTAGTACTTTCATCGGAACCCCGTCTGAGCTTCCTCAAACTTAAACTGCTAAAAAATGTAAAATTTAAACTAATCACCCCACACACTGAGACTGATGAATTCAAAATTAATCAAAGCTTCTTCTAATGAATTGAGAAGTTTTTTAAAATTTGAAATGAGTGCAAAAGTGTTCAAGGGAATTTTACAGAATTTAAGTGGGTTCTTCAGAATTCAAGATAATTGTACAGAATACAAGAGTCTTTTACAAAATTTAAGATAATTTTACGGAAATCAAGAGAGTTCTACTCAATTCAAGATAATTCTACAGATTGCACGGGATCTGCTGAACTCAAGAAAATTCTACTAAATTCAAATAGAATTCTGCTCAACTCAAGAGAATTCTGCCAAACGTAAGAGAATTCTATTGAATTGAAGAGAATTCTACGGACTTCAAGAGAATTATACAGATTTTAAGAGAATGCATAAATAAAGAGAATTCTACGGTACTCACGAGATATTTATACAGCACTCCAAAGAATTATGATTAATTCAAGGGAATTCTGACTAACTCTAGACAATTCTTTTAAATTTGAAAGAATTTTGCTGATTTCAAGAATATTCTGCTAAATTCGAAAGAAACTCGGATAATTTGACTAAATTCAAAAGAATTCTACCAAGCATAGGAGAACTCTACTAAATTGAAAAGAATCATACACAATTTAAGAGAATTCTACATAATTAAAGAGAATTCTACTGAATTAACGATATATTTCTACAGATTTCCAGAGAATTATGATAAACTCAAGGAGATTCTACTGAATTCAGAAGAATTCTACATTATACAAGAGAATGCTGTTGATATCAACAGAATTCTTCTGAACGTTAGAGAATTCTTCTGAATTAAAGAGAGTTCTGCCGAACTTATAAGAATGCTGCTAAATTCAAGAGAATTTTAGATAATTCAGGAGAATTCTACTGAGTTCATGAGAATGACACAAAATTCAAGAGAATTTCACTGAATTAAAAACAATTCTGCTGAAATCAAAAGAATTCTACAAAGTTAGAGAGAATTTAGCTGATTTTGAGACAATTCTGCTGAATTAAAGAGAATTCCACTGAGTTCTCGAAAATTCTACAAATTTCAAGGGAATTTACAGAATTCATGAGAACGTTGTCGAATTTGGTTGATTGTGTGAAATATTTTTTTCCATTTCTGTATCTTGTTGACGTGTGAAGTTGCACCAGAGAGTCACAACCTACTGGAAAAGCGAACGGAGGAGAAATTATACGAATTAAACTTGTTTAAGCACACACTCTTGTCGATTGCACATGGACTGTCGCCCTGCTAACGCGTTCTTTTGATTGGTTAATCTTTAATTGTTAATTACTCGGTAATTATTAACTTTATCACAATTTTTTTATAATTATTTTCGACGCCATTTTTTTGTTAGAATTCAAAAATACAAATATGTTTTTGAGTACTGGGACACCCTGTATATG
>CAKNXH010048273.1:0-10968 GCA_932178445.1 Andricus quercusramuli
TACCAGATGTTATGTAGTCAATCACACATTGAACACGGGACGCATTCTGTCTTGCCCATCCAATTTTCTTGTTCAGTTGATGCAAGCGTCTTCTTGTCTTTTGATCCATCGTCGGTTTGAGCCTTCGAGTTGAATCAGCCAAAGCTCTCGCAGCACCATAAACTGAGCAATTGATGGTCCAGAGGTCGGACTCTTGCGAGATATCTCCACAAAGGGAGGCATCCATTTCAGCCAGATCTTGGGGCTTAAGAGGAACTTGCATGTTGATGTTCCTCCTTGTACTGAAATTGCCATCATCTTCAAGAAGGTGCCTACTTTCTGCGGTTGGTCTTAATGTCGTTTCATCTTCGTCTGCAGCTTGTTCAAGCAGCGGTTGAGGAAGCGCTCCGCGTACATATCCATTTTTGCGGAGGTAGTCGGCTTGATTTCGCAAAGACTGATGCGAAACGTGTTGAAGCTCTGGGTGTTTCTGGCACCACAGAGTATGCATACGCGCCATAAAGCCTCCACGAACAGGGATAATACTGGCATCGTAGCAGTCTAACACATCATTCTTAAGTTGATCCGTCCACTCAATGTGGGCGTTTCGCCGGTTCGTCGTTGTGTTTCCATCTAAATTATTTTCAGCACCCCGAACTCTAGGATGATCGGCATTGTTTGCCGATCCATTGTCGGGTGCTCTGCGCGTGTCTTCGTTGTGAATATAAGAATATATATCGCAAAACTTTGGAAATCCTTACAAAAAAATGTTTAGGGGTATAATTATGCCTTTATATTTATCTCTTTCTAAGAAATCGTTCTTTTTATGCCTTTTACCGGCGCCAAGTAATTTTTTTCAATCGGACACAAAGTGAAAGTTTTGTCCTTTGTATTAGCTACAATTTTGATTTATAAGATATTTTTCTAAGAAAAATATGTATATATTAAAAAAAAATCAAAAACTACAAAAATCTCAATTTTTACGTAAATTTGATGCTCGCAACCTCTAAAAAAATTTGTTTAATGTGAAAAAATTAGGAGTGTATTATCTCACCCAGAGAAACAAACTGTCGTGATACGGCTGCCGGAAAATAAAAACAAGTTTTTTGTGAACTACCCTAATATACAGCGAATTTTTTAATTTTTAATTTTGGTACTTATTGAGATTATCTTTATAACATGTGATTTCAAAAATTTTCATAAAATAATTTTTTTTTGAAATAAATACTGTAGGAAAAACTCGACATGATCCAGGTATCAAAATTATAATTACAGCAAATTTGCTGCACTTCTATGGATGACTAAAATATCCCGAATAATAAAACTCTCGACTCTGTAAAACTCCCGAATAATGAAATTCCCGACATAAAATTGCTGAATTATAAAATATCCGAACTAGGAAATTCCCGAATTTGAATAATTTCAAACATTGTTTGTTGACAAATATTTGTTTAAATGAAATAATCAAATATTTATATCGAAGAAAAAATTTTTTAATGTTTAAAGTTTTTGAAAATTAATGTTTGAATTTAAAATAAAAACAATTAAAAATATATATTTCTGGATAATAAAATTTGTTTAAAGATGTACATTGTATTTTTTTTACATTAAAATAACGCTCTCGAAAATCAAATTATGAATTAAAAATTTAATATAAAATAAAATTCGAGATGAATTAGTGCTGAATTGAATCCTGCAAAGTTTGTTTTGTTCAAAGATGTCCAAAAAATATTTCATAACATTTTAAAAAATTAACTATTTTGAAAGATATTTAGAAGTTCTGCAAAAAGTTCTAAAATAATTTGATCGATACATATAAATATGTGCGTGTGTGTGTGTGTGACGCGATCTGAAGACCCCTAAGCGGCCAAACGTAAATTTTAGAGAAGAAGCAGGAGAAGTGGCGACGCCGATAGGACTCTTCCCGAAGGACAATGTTTAAACGCTTGTACTGAATAAATTATTAATGACGAAATTTTTTAACTATAGCATCTTAAGGAGCAAGTTCGAATCTGCGTAAAACATTAAAAATCAGAGAATCGATTTTTGGCCGCTTAGGGGTCTTTCTTCAGATCGCGTCACACATATATATATATATGTGTGTGTGTGTGTGTGTGTGTGTGTGACGTGCGCCGAAGAAAGGGGGCTTACTCTGAAAAAATCTAAATCGAGGTTTTTACACTTTTCGATAGTTTTTGAGTTACTCTGTTTAATGAAACCATCGAAAAAATTTCCGAGCGTTATTATTGCTAATAATTGAGTTGATAGGTACCCGAGAAATCGTGCTTTCGCTCGAGAGCTCGATATCCCGTGAAACACCTCCCACCACTCATCACTACATCTCCGCGTCTCATCTATACCCCATTCGTGAGCAGCGCCGCTATATGCGTGAGAATGTAGTGGCAAGCGGAGAGGGAAGATTTCGTGGTCTTCCCTCTCTCCTCAAAGTCGCGTCTATCGGGTCGACTTCGACCGCTCGTCCTGAAAAATCTCGCTTTCTAGAGTAAGCCCCCTTTCTTCGGCGCACGTCACATATATATATATATATATATTTCGGTTTTGAGTCCTCCCTCAGCCCCCTGATTTCGCCTATCAGCATCCCGAGAGCCTCCTTTTCCGAGTTTCCCTCCATTCGGGGGGGGGGGGGTCCTATGTATTCTCCTGCTTCTTTTAAACGGACTCTCTACTTGGCTTTTGTCCGGACTCTCTCGACTATCTCTCTTCCTCTTCAAGAGATACTCCCCGTCACTTGCGCTCGACGTTCTCTCCCTTGCCTTCTCTCTTCCTTCGTTCCCACCGTCCCACTTTCTCCCTCTCCCCGATAGGGATGGGCGATTCTGGATCGATTCTTCAAAGATCGATCTTTGTCACTCAAAAGATCGATCTTTTGATTCGATTCTTTGCAATTCGATTTTTCATTGGATCGATTCTTTGCCTCCAGAATCGAATAAGCGATTTTTTAATTTTTATTTATTTATCTGTCCGTCCTATGATTTCGTGACCACGGCATACATTTTTTATGTTCATTGCTTCTACAATTTTTTCTTTCGTGCCCCAGACTGCATCTCAATCTAAGCGCAAGCGCGACCTGCGCTCAGAATGTTTATTATCAAAGTTTCGAAATGGAATAGATCTGTTTTTCTATCCTTTAATGTTAGAAAAGTAGGTCCGAAACTTTTTATGGCATGAAAGTTGCATGTGTAGGGAGCCGTCTGATACATCGACTTTTTTTTTACTTGCGCGTGGCGAGACCATAGTTTGTTCGACCATGACAGACTAGTATATTTGAGTATATTTTAGTAGACAATATTAAATTATTTCCAATATAAATGAAAAAACATTTAAGCATTTTTTCCTGATTTACAAAGTTTTTTTGTGAAAAAAGGAATAAACAGTATCTAATTGTCGATCTTTAATCATTTTTATAACATTTTTAAATCGATCTTAAAAGATCGATTCTTTCAAGATCGATTCTTCTGATTCGATTTTTTTGCTGAATCGATCTTAATAAATTCGATCCTTGATCGATTCATGAATCGATCTTTTCGAGAGAATCGCCCATCCCTACTCCCCGACGGGCCACTAGACACCGAACCACGCGCTGTTGACCGTCGTGGCACGTGGAAAATTTCCTCCCCGTCAATCTCGCTACCAGCACTGTCAGCACTCTGGCTGCCCACCTCCCGCTCTGCCGCCGGTAACTGCGGCCTCTCCATGCAGTACCCTCCGCAAACAACAGATGTCTCTGAAGACGTTTATCGCCGCCAAATTTTCCCTTTTTTACTTTCTTTTTTTCCAGTACCTCAGAGCCCCTGCAGACACCCCTTTCTCTCACTTAACATCCCCCGAATTTTCGAGAACCACCCTTGACTCTCGAAGGCCCAAGACTCCTGACCACAAACTCTCCTGATTGCTTGCTAACCTAACCTCACTTTCTCAATTTACTTAAATCCCACCAGTAGATATACAGGGCCGGTTCTGGATGAGTTAGTATTAGTGAGTATCTGTGTGTGTGTGTGTGTCCGTGTGTATCCGTGTGAGGTTGGCATGGACACCATGCTGCTTAGCTTCTAGAACATTCTCGAGGGATCGTGGAGCTTCTCGAACATTCTCGAACATTCTCGAAGCTTATGATGACGTCACAGCATATAGCACAATTGTACGACCAGAATTCATGTCAAAACGCGTTCAAGGTTATTACGAGAAAAACAAGAATGATTCATTGCTTCCTTATAGATAAACCAGTCATATTTAAGGCGCAAATATGCAAGTGTGTCTGTATGTGAAATTTGATGTGACATCCTGTTTTCACCCGTAGGAATTTGATTTATTCTCACGGATCAGGTTGCATCCGGTAGCTACTCCAGTTTTTGAGAATTGTACGAACGGAATTCATGAATATAAAACGCATTTTGAATTTTACGTAAAATAGCTTCAAGGTTACATTTTTTTCATTTGCCCTTGAAGTTACATCGCAAAAATGTTTTCTGCTTAGGTATTAACCTTCATAATAATAATAATAATAATAATAATAATAATCCTCAGCTATATGAGGCGCGAGCTGCAAACAAATTTCCAGTGTATTACCAGATTCACCGTGCTAAGCTCCTGGAACATTCTCGAAGCTCATGATGACGTCACAGAATATTGTGCAATTGTATAAGCCGAATTCATGTCAAGACACGTTCAAGTTTATTACGAGAAAAACAAGGATGATTTATTGCTTTCTGGAAAAAATTTCTTTCGTCAACACCTTCCAAGGTTATTGTATTGACACATTAGATTTTGCGCTGCAAAAATATATATTCCGAACGTGTCGATTATAATGTAGAACGTTCTGGCAATACTTTCAAGGTTATAACGAGAAAAACAAGGATGATTCATTGCTTCCTCACAGATAAAACGTTCTAGAATATTCTTGATGGCATCATCAAAAATATACTACGCAATTTCTGGAAAGTATTTCTTCCGTCAGCAGCTTCAAGGGTATTGTAATGATGCATCACATTTTGCGTTGCAATAATTATATCCCAAACGTGTCGATTACCGTGTAGAACGTTCTAGAACATTGTTGCATCATATAATGCAAAAGTCTTCTGAAATTTGGTAGAGGGAGTAAGCGCCTATAAAACGAGGCCAGATTTTCTCTTTCATCAGTTTATTGTCAGATGTCAGATTGTGAAGAAGAAGAAAAGCGACAAGAGCTGAAAAATCGTGTAAACGTATTCCTACAGAGAATTCGAGAACTAAAACAAGTAATACAAGTGCGAATAGATTCACAAACTTTAACGAGAAACTTTAGTACTTTGAATATTGCAAAAAGTGAAACGGTGAAAAAAAATGGATTACTCCAAACTAAATAAAGTTGCCATCAATAACAATTTCCTTCCAACGAAGAAGCTCAAGGACCTAGAGCTGAACAAAGACTATGAAATTACAAGCATCAGGAAAGTCACAACACAGTTTGGAGTGCGATTCATTGTCACGGTAGAAGACAAATTCACCCTTTTTCTACCAGCGAGGATGACCAATCTGCTGAGTGAAGATGAAAATCTGCTGTTGGGAATGCAAAAGTCTGGTGAAGATGGTGATCTCTGCATGCGGTATTTGGGTGGATGCTACAATTCCGTCGAATTTGTAAAGAAAAATATATAAAGTTAAGAGTCTTCAACTATCACTCAGTATCTGAAAGCAATCAACATCATCATCATCATGCCTCATACGCCTCGAAATCAAATGTTACATGCAACTACATACAATCTGAATTCATCATTCACAAAGCAAATTATCATTGGTGCTAATTTTAAAAAAGACGGAAATCTCGCCTCATCTGTGAAACTGTTAGCCAGTCATCCACGTGCAAGTATAACCCTGAATCCTGAAGACTGGAAATTATTTAAAAGTTACTTCAAACTCATTTCACTGTTCTTTGATGGCCAAGAGAAGCAGCAATGCATCGACTGTGGAAATTTCCATATACATATGACTACATCTTTTGGAGATTATATAGTGGCTTTGGAGCAAATTCAAGATACTCGAAAATATTATCCATTTGTACTACAAGAAACAACGTTTGCTGTTCTCCAGGAAGTCAGTGTTTGTATCGACCGGTATCTTCTGGAGCAGAGTCTTATGCCGTTTCAACGCACAAAGGATGTCATCATTGAAACCATCGCTGAAGGTGTTTGGTGCAATGTGAAATCGCCTTGTGTGAAAAGTGTAAAATCGTATATACAAAAAAATTATGCAAGTTTAAAAAATAAGGCAATGAAAAAACTTATATTTAATAATCTCATGCGATTTGAAATTCTGTTTCTTGAAATGATTACTTTTTACAATCAAAATGTGTGTGAAGAAGTGATTGAAAAATTACCAGAACTCAGACGTGTGAACGGTACTTTTGTACATTAAAACTTGTCACGTATTTTATTAGTATGAGAATTTGAATAAAAGTATAATTTAATCCAAATTCGCCTTTTTCATTTAATAGATTAAGGGTAGATAGATCAGTAAGTAAAAAGATATATGTTTGATAATAATCAATTTTATTCAGAAAAACCTTAATATTAATACAAAGATACTTACAAACTAGACTTATCTATCCAACTATTGTGAGAGTCGTCAAACCCTAACCATTTTACAAACAGCTCATTTCCACGTTTTTTCAGTACTTTTTCCACAAGATAAATGTCTGGATGTCTAACTTTGCCAAGTTCTTGTTCATAAAAACTACCTGCAATAGCTTTATCTCGATAATCTTTAAGCATATACGTCACTGGTTCAGTATTCTTAACATGACTTATGGTAAATATTTCAGTTGTCCAATTCGGTGTGTAGCCTTTCTCAAAAACATGCTTAAATTTACTTATACGAACTTTATCTCCAACTTTAAATTTAGCTTTCTCAACTGCTTGTTTCGCATTGAAATTTTTGTATACATTGAACAACAATTTTTTCTCAGTTTGTTTAGTAACATCTTTTGGTTTCATTCTAATACACGGAGAGGAGTTAACCGTGACCGTTACTGCCAAGTCCGCTGCCGTCGCGCAGAACTTGCGAGTGGGAGGGAGGCAGGAGCTGTTGCTGCGCTCGCATGAACCATTGCGGGCGAACCTCAACCGTTCTGGAGCGTGACCGTAATACGCAGCGTAGCTATAGTTACTCCGCTCGCAGTGATAGGTACGGTTTACTCCGAAAGCATTACTGCCCGCACCGTTTTTTTCGATGTGGGTAAACCTGGAACTACCACTTTGCCCAGAAAACGTAAGACCTTTGCCATAATTAAGGGCTCATTAAAGGCTCATTTGATAACCAAAATCCAGATTTTGGGCTCTGCCACTTACACGCTTAACTCACGAACTAACAAACAATGACTCGAAAATATAATAATTTGTGACAGCGAGACAAAAACATTCGAGTACGCGCGACGACGATCAACTGATATCGTTAGACTTCAGACCGTCCAATCCCATTACGGTGGTAACCGCAACAGCTCGGGAATCTGGCAGTAACTGTTACTGCGACGGACGCAACAGTCGCTGCAGAATCTTTTACGGTGGCGCGCAGTGACTGTCACGGTGTAGGAGTAATTTTTCCGTCATCAACCGTCACCGTCGCTGCTCAGCCACAACATGATTTTTCTGCAGAACTCTTGTAGTCGGCGCAGCAACGGTTACGGTGAAAAATGCACCCGCTCTGGTTTACTTCTCTCAGTGTAGTCTGATGTTTGGTATCGTTGTAAGAAAAAATTAAATCTTTCAAAATATCTATCCACTTATAATTACCCTGCAAGCTAAATTGCATCCACATTTTATTTTTCAAGGTACGATTAAATCGCTCGCAAATTGATGCTTTTAAATTGCTAAATGTCGAGTACAAATTTATCTTATATCGCTTCATAAGCTTCTCAAAATGCGAGTTGTAAAATTCTTTACCTCTATCAACATGTAAATTTTTTGGTACGCGTCCTTTATCAAGTACAGATTTCATGGCTGCAGCTACATCATCACCCTTCTTGGATTTAACGGGAACAGCCCAAGCAAATTTTGAAAATATGTCAATTACAGTTAAGATGTACTTGTATCCTTTGTTTACTCTCTCGTACGGTTGCATTTCAACAAGATCAGCTTGCCAGGTCTCATCAATTCCACGGATGTCAAAATGTCGACGTTGGTAATTCCTTCTAGCTGGCTTGTGCAGCTCCTTCACCAACTGCTGCTTCTCAACGTCCATTTTTGAGTGCATTCAGTCTGTTGTCTACTTGACTAATGAGCTCTGAATTTCGATACACCAGTTTTTGAATTGATTCAACATCAATTTTCGCATTTTTGAAAAGTTTACCTGTGGAATTTTCCAAAGTCTCAATCATCATATTATTATTGACTACTTCAGTTCGCAAGGAAGCTATAACATCGTAGATAGTCTGAAGTTCACGCTGTATCATATGTTGCATCATATTCAGATTAACAGCATCATTCTGCTCTTGTGCATCAGCCACTTTACACAGCCTTTTATTATTCATGTCATAATCTCCTTCAGATGTGACTTTGAAGCCAATTCCAGGAGGACCACGACTTGTACTCCCTGCTCGCTTGGAATGACGCCCGAATACATCGATGCTCATCTTGTAAATGATTGAAATACGGGTAAAACACTCATTAATATATAAATCCAGCTTCTCGCAGCTCTTCAATAATTGATATAATTTCGTTTGTGTGACTTGGATTTCCAGCTGCTTGAGACGCTAGCAGTAAGCGTAATCGATCTACCAATTCATTCGGGTCATCCCAGTAAATGTAGTCCATCAGACTACCCTGTCTAGCAATCATGTGTTGCGGGATCATACCTTTACCTGATAATGATTTTCGACTTTTACTTCGCCTATTTGTATTTTTTGATGGAGATGTGGGAATTAATTTCTTTATAAAATTTTTATATTTAAAGGATTGATTGTCACGAATTTCACCATCTGGTTTATAATTCTTTTTATACGCGTTTGTTGCAATGATAATTTGCCTATAATTTTCATGATCATTGGGGGTTATAGAGGACTCTTCGGGAACTTTTTTAAATAAAAGTTCGAGCAAGCCTTTACTTTTGGGAAAATTCAAATTACCCACATGAATATAGTTCTGACTGAAACTTATCGGAGAATCTCCAATCCTTAATCTATCTCTCGTTAATTTTCTCACTCCATACACATTATCGAGTTCTCTGCTTCTTTCACCCAACAATATGAGATACTTGTTTGCATCATCATCAACAATCCATGAAGATGTAGGCGTTTCTGAGTTATTTTCCTCTTCACTACGAGCTGATAACTCCATGTTACTGGGATATTCAGTCTCGTCTGCTTCTTCCTCGTCATTAATTGATTTATATGACAAATCATCATCACCATCATCATCATCAATACTTTCTGCTACTTTACTCTTTGCTTCCCCTTCTTCTTCTTCTTTACTTTTGATTGGCTCAAGTTTTTTTTCTTTCATATTCTTGAGACCACCAACAATTTTCTCGAGTGGATTAACAATGGGCTTGAAAGTCTCACTTAATGTTTGTTCAACTGTTTCTTTACCCAACTTTATTAACCTATGCTTCCGTCGAATTGATTCACTAGCTCTAGCAATTTGATGTAAAATATTTTTTTGCTTTTGGAAATTTTTCTGACGTGAAGACATGTTGATACATCAACGTCTAAGGTGCGACTGTTTCTCTATTGATCACAGCATATGTATATATTACTTTTCCAGATTTATGAAACAATCAAAACCTTTCCTATATCTACCTTGATTAAGATTCCTATCCTTGTCAATTACAACGAATCCATACTTATCACCATTCCAGCAAGCTAAACACATATATTTAAATTTTGAATAAGTCATATCAGTATTCACATGATCATCATAAATATGCTTTAGATTCATTTCATCTTGTTTAAATAACACAAGTAAATTAACATTATCACGTACAAGATGTTTAGGAATATGGGCATATGTCTGGCTCAAGTAAAAACAGTCGACATCCTTGTGTCTACCCATAGAAAAAAATGCTCTTATATTATCCTGTTTCTCGCAAGCGACATCATCAAATACAATGACTGAATTTGGTTTTGCTTCACTTGGCATTATAACCTCCTCATGCTCATTGAAAGGATAGTACTCAACGCCATCTACAGATTGAAGGACTTTTTCCAAAAATTCATACTTTGGTTGATTCAGAGATTTTGAGTAGATGTAAATATTTTCGAATCTCAGTCCATTTGGATGTATCAGTAGAGCCAGCAAAGCATTTGTCTTTCCACAGTTGGAAGGTCCACAAAATATTGCTCGTACGCTGTTTGGTAACAAATGTCCATGTCGTTTTTCTCTATTCTCGTTTTGAACAAGCAAATCAAAATTCTGGATAGGTAGTTTCACAGGTTGTGTTTTAAACTGCATCTTGACGAAGACTGACTGGAAATCCTATAAATATCTTGGTTATATAGGTTGAACCTTCAGTCTGAAAGTATCCCTTGCATAGATATGATCGTTCACAGAGGCAAACGAGTCAGTTGTAAACGAACCTCGAAGCAGGCAAGACGTGGAAGAGGTTTGCTCAACAAAATCATCAACAATTTGCCGTTTGAGTTGCACTTGCCTGGTTACCAGTACTGTGGACCAGGTACTAAACTAGCCAAACGATTAGCACGAGGTGATCCAGGAATCAATCCACTAGACGCTGCTTGCAAAGAGCACGATATAGCCTACTCACAGAATAGAGAAAATATAGAGGCTAGAAACTCAGCTGATAGAGAACTAGCTGAAAAAGCTTGGAAACGTGTCTTGGCTCAGGACGCAGGCACAGGTGAAAAGGCGGCTGCTTGGGGAATAACAAACGCAATGAAGATGAAATCAAAATTCGGGATGGGTCTCAGGAATAAAAAACCTACCACTACACTGAGAAAAATTGTCGCTGCAGCTAAAAAGTCTATGATTTCAACCAATAATG
>CAKNXH010048277.1:2035-19084 GCA_932178445.1 Andricus quercusramuli
GACTCACTTCAGAGATAAAAAATAGTGTGAATATTGTCACAAATTTGAGCAAATAGAGTCAAAATAGTGTCATAAAAATTTTCAAATATCAAACTTATGTGTAGCCCGAATTTAAAAATGTATAGTCCGAAATCAAAATGTGTGTAATGGAAAATTAACTTTATTTTTTAACAAAAATTTTCATTTTTCTGACCTAATATTTTAAAAGTATTAAAAACGAATTTCAATATTTATTTAAAATGTTATTCTTTAGTCTACAGATTACGAAAATTCCTATTTATTTATCGCAGGGTTCACAGATTTTTTTTTATTCCCCTATTTTTTTTCGTTTTCCAATTGAATGCGAACTGAATTAATAGAATCAAATAAGAATATCTAATTATTTGTATTTGTCTATCTATATCTAAGTATTTGTTTCAAAACTGAATTATTTTGTTAAAAATTCAACTTTTTTTAAAATTCATAATACTATTTAGTTGAAAATTGAACTATTTTATTGGAAATTCGTCTTTGGGCTTAAAAACTTAACAATTTCATTTTAAAAAATTTTCTTTGCTTAACATTTTTTTTTTTGCTAAAAATTCATCTCTTTCTGTAGAAATTTCACCTTTTTTAATTAAATATGCAACTGACTGGTTATAAATTAATCAGCTTGGCTTGAAAATTAATTTTTTTGTTGAAAATTCAACTGTTTTGTAAAGAAATTGTATTTTTGGCTCAAAAATTCAACAATTTGGTAGAAAATTTATGCTATTAAGTTCCAAATTTATGTATTTTGTTAAAAATTCGTCCGTTTTGGTAGAAAATAAATTTTTTTGTGAAAAATGCAACTGTGTGGTTGAAAATTAATCTGTTTTAGTTGAGGATTCGAGAAGTTTGTTGAAAACCCGGTTTTGTTGGTTACATATACATTTTTTTAAATTATTAAATTATAATCTTTTTTGTTGAAATATCAACTATTACATTTTTGGTTGAAAATGTATCTTTTTAAGTCGAAAATTCAAGTCCTTGGTTAAAACTTTCTTGAAAGTTGATTTCTTTAGTTGAAGATTCATGATTTTAGTTGAACATTCTTTTTTTTTGGTTCAAACTTAACTTTCTTTACTGAAAATTTAACTATTTTTAAAAAATTCAACTAATTGGTTGAAAATTCATACTCTCAGGTAGAATATTCAACTGCTCGGTTGAAAGTTCATCTTTTCATCTTGAAAATTCAAAATTTTCACTGATATTTTTATCTTTCTTAGCTAGCCTTTTTATTTGTTTCAAAATTCCACTATTTTTGTTGAACACTCATCTTTTTGATTTGAAAATTAATCTCTTTCAGTAGTAATTTCACCTTTTTCGGTTTAAAATGCAACTGCCTGGTTAAAAATTAATCTTTTTCGAATGAAAATTAACTTTTTTTGTTGAAAATTCAACTGTTTTATAGAATATTCTTATTTTTGGCTCGAAAATTCAACAATTTGGTAGAAAATTTGAGAAATTTATTACAAAATGTATGTATTTCGTTGAAAATTCGCTTTTGCTGGTTAAATTAACGGTTTGTTAATTTTTTATTAAAATATTTTTTTATTGAAATATCTACTATTCTACTATAACCTTTTTTGTTGGAAATTCATCTCTTTGAATTCAAAATTAATTAATTAAAATTAATTAATGTTCTTAACAGAAAATTTAACTATTTTGTTGAAAATTAACTTTTTTCTTGAAAATTCATACTCTCGGGTTAATAATTCAACTTTTTTTGTCGTAAATTCATCTTTTCGTCTTGACAATTCAACAATTTTATCGTAAGTAACTTTTTTTTTTTAATTCACCCCATTTGATGAACATTCATCTTTTTGGTTTTAAAATTCATCTCTTTCTGTAGAAATTTAACCTTTTTTGCTTAAAAATGGAACTGTATGGTTAAATATTAATCCCTTACGGTAAAAAATTTCATTAAAAATCCTTTTTTCGTTAGCACTTCCACTATTTTCTTGAACATTAATATGTTTTTATTTTAAAATTCATCTCTTTCTCTAGAAATTTCACTTTTTTTGTTAAAAATGCCACTGTCTGGCTAAAAATGAATCTGCTTCGTTTTAAAATGAACTTTTTTTATTGAAAATTTAACTGTTTTGTCAAAAATTCAAATTTTCGGCCCGAAAATTCGACAATTTTGGTATAAAATTTACCTAATTGGTTGAAAATTTCGTTGACGATTCGTCTTTTTTGGTAGAAAATCAATTTTTTGGTTAAAAATGTAGAGGTTGGATTGAAAATTGATGTGAAACTACTTTTTTAAAGTTAACTTTTTTGGTTGAACATTCATAATTTTAGTCAAAAATTCGTTTTATTTTGTGCTAAAAAATATCTTTTTTTAGCTAAAAATTTAACTATTTTGTTGAAAATTCAACAATTTGGTAGAAAATTCAACTATTTTGTACCAAATTCGTGTTTTCAAATTGAATATTAATTCTCTCGAATTAAAATTCAGCTATATCATTTTTGGTTAAAAATTGATCTTTTTAGTTAAAAAATTCAACTATTTAGTTTAAAAAAATTTAGAAACTAGAAAACATAAACTAAAAATTAATCAATTGAAATTTGGACTAACATGTCTATTATTAAAAGTATTTAGTTGAAAATTTATTTAATGTGTGTAAATAATTATTTGGTTAAAAATGTATGTATTTTGTTTGAAATTCGTATTTTTTTATAGAAATTTAACCTTCTTGGTTGAAAATTCAACTATCTGGTTAAAAATGTATGTATTTTGTTTGAAATTCGTCTTTTTTGATAGAAATTTAATCTTCTATGTTGCAAATTCATCTTTTTAGTTGGCAATTAATCTGTTTTGGTTGAGGATTCAACTATTTTGTTTGAAATTCGTCCTTTTTGGTCCAATTCAACTGTTTCTAATTTAAAATGACAATCTTTTCTTGGTTAAAATATCAACTATTACATTTTTTTTTGTTGAGAATTTATCTTTTTTCGTCGAAAATTCGTAACTTATTTCAGAAATAGTGTCATTAATGTAAAATTGTGACAAAATATGAATAATAAGATAAAAAATAAAAATATGAGAAAATTAATAGTGTGGTGAGCCCGAGGCCTGTTATTTCTATCTGAATTTGTTCTATTCTAACTTTAATTCCAACATGGAAGTAATAATGACTATTTCGAAAAGGAAAGTATTTCGCAAGTGATTAGAAATGATTCTAATTTTCCTACGTGAGTTAGAACAAAAGCAGAATTAATATAAATCTAAAACTTGTGAATTAACTTACTACTAAATTCCATGGAGCGCCACCAATTCGCGCGTCTCTGACAAACATATTGCGTTGGTAACCGGTGGTCATGTCCCTTCTGAATGGCTGTAATTAAAAGCAAATTAAAGACAACATTAGTATTAATGACGTGTACATACATAATTTCTGAAATCAGTAATCAGAGATTTTTAAATTATAATTAAAAGCCGGTCAATTCTAATTTGCTATTTTATTGAAAGATCGTTCTTGCGAATCTATTCAAAATTATTATTTCCGTTTCGAAATTGTGCAATTTTGCTAGATTTAAATTTGATACCACGCAATTTTGGTTTAAATGTTACAATTTAAAATTGTATAACTACCATAGTTTTCTTTTTGAAAATCAATAATTTCGAATGATTTAAATTTGAAAAAATTAGGATTTCTGCCCTCTAATACGAAACATTTTTTTACCAATTTTTTCTATCATGTAGCATAGAAATAGTTTTATTTGTGGTGCTTATCCAGTTGTTATTCATATAATTTAAAAATTCATTTCTTCGAGTGAAAAGAAAAATTATTTTTACATATTCCTCATATTTACATAAAGTCTTAAATTCCAGTGCAAACTTTTTACTAAATGTTGGCATTCTTGGCGTTCTCGGGAAATACATGCTTCTACAATTTTATCAAAATTTTATTTTTATAAATTTATAATACATATATAAACAAATATGTTTGTTCATCCTGAAAAATTTTATTCTTGGTCTGTATGCAGTTGTCATTCTCATGTCTTCATTTGAAATTTTCAAGAAAAATCAAGCAAATACTAAAAAAATTCCGGTATTTGTAATTTGTAATTTCATTGAAAGATCGTTCATTTTCCAATTTGAAATCGTGCAATTTTACTCGGTTTAATTTTGAAGCCACATAATTTTGGGTGTATTATTTTAATTTAAAAAAGTTTGAACTTGCAATGAGAAAATTTTTAAATTTTTACATAGAAATTCTAAATTATTTTACTTTTATGATTTATTAACTGGTAACTAACAAACAAACAAAATTAGTGGCTCAACCTACGCCAACGTGAAGCGACTTCATAAAACTATACCTAGGCGAAGGACTTAGCTTTATTATAAATTTTATGAAGAGAAAAATTAAAATTCGATTGTTCTACAAATTTTTATAACTTTTTTTATATATTTTTTTTATTTGAAGCTTATAGATTTAAAAAGACTACAAATGTTAAAACTTCCAAACTTGTAACTTTTCTTAACAGTTTTAACAGTTAATTATAATGGTTTTAAATTGGAAAGTGTTTTATTTTGCTTTTTCCAAAATCTTGAAATTTTTTACAAAATAAATTAAAATTTTTGCTAAAATTTATTAATTTAATTAATTTAAAGACCCTCAAAAACATTATTGCTACTAAAGATTCAAAAAATTATTCTGTAAACATTTTCAAATTAAAATTGACTAAAAACATACAAGCTGGAGCGATTCAAGTTTAAAATAATTATTAATTCCTGAATTTTAAACGCTGTTTTAATTTGAAATTTTCTAATTCATCAAGTTCAATTGAAATTATTCTTTAGAAGTTTGAAATTGTTTTCAATTTAGTATCAAGGCTTTTAAATGGAAAGTGTTTAATTCTGAACAATTCACGTAAAGAGAATATCTCATTTTTAAATCTTACATTACGATTTAGAGTGTTCTGAACTTACAGTAAAATATTAATTTTCTTGGTGGAATTAATCTTTTTGGTAGAAAATTCAACTATTTTGTTAAAAATTCGTTTTTTATTCTTAAAAATTATTTTTTTAACTGAAAATATAACTATTCAATTTTTGGTTGAAAATTGATATTTTTTTGTTAAAAATTCATGCAGCTGGTTGAAAATTCGTGTTTTTGCTAGAAAATTCAATATTTTGTATGAAATTATACTTCTTCATTTGATGAAAAAAAGGTTTCATGGTTAAAAATTCAACTCTTTTGTTGAATTTTCTTTTTTTTTGGTTGGAAATTCCTTTTTTTCGATTGAAAAAGAATTTTTTCACCGAAATTTTAACAAATCCATTTTTGGGTGAAATTTGATATTTTTAATTTAAAATGTACCTTTTTTAGTTGAAAATTAAACTATTCAGTTGAAAATTAACACATTTTGATGAAAAATCGCCTTTTCTGTGGTGGAATATTCATCTTCTGTGTGAAAAATACATCTTTTTGGTTGAAAATTAATTTTTTTGTTGAAAATTTTTAGTGAAAATTTAACTATTTTGTTTGAAATTAGTTTTTTATGGTTACAGATGATTTTTTTTTGTGAAAAATTAATGATTCTATTTTTGGTTGAAAATTGATATTTCTTAACTAAAAATTCGTATTTTGTTGTTGTTGAAATTCGTATTCTTTGGTAGAAAATCAATCTTTCCGGTATAAAATTCAACTACTTGGTTAAAAATTTGTATTTTTTTCTTGAAAATTCAACATTTTAGATGAATTTTTTCTTCTGTATTGAATGACAAAAGTTTATTGGTTGAAAATTATACTCTTTCTTTGAAATTTCATTTTTTTTCTTGATAATTCCTTTTTGTTTGGGTTGAATATTCTTTTTTTTTTGTATAAAATTAATTTTCTTGGTTGAAAATTAATTTCTTTGATTAAAATATTAACTTTTTGTTGACTTTTAGAAAATTAAAATAATTTTTAAACTGAAAATTCAACTATTCCATTTTTGGTTGAAAATTCAAAATTTTAAAAGCACTTTTTTCGAGAGCCTCAAAAACCTCTTTTTTCCACTACAAATTCAAGACTGAAAATATACAAGCTGGAGCGATTCAAATTCAAAATAATGATTAATTCATGAATTTTAAACGCTGCTTTAATTTGAAGTTCTCTGATGTATCAAGATTAATTGAAATTATTCTTAAAAAGTTTAAAATTTAAATTTTTTTTCAATTGTCAAGGCTTTTAATTAAAAATCGTTTAATTTTGAACAATTCACGTGAAGAAGAGAATGTCTAATGTTCAAATCTTGACCTACAATTTCGAGTGTTCTGAATTTATAGTCGGTCAAATATTTGTATTTATGGTTTGTGGTAAAATATTAATCTTTTTGGTTAAAAATTAATTTTTAAGTGAAAATATAACTATTCCATTTTTTGTTGAAAATTGATGTGTTTTTTTGCTGAAAATCCATGTATAGTTAGTTGAAAATTCGTGTTTTTGCTAGAAAATTAAACATTTTGGTTAAAATTTTTCTTCTTCATTGAATGAAAAAAATTGTTCATGTTTGAAAAATCATATTTTTCCGTTGAAAAATAATTTGTTTTATTGAAATTTGAACTCATCCATTTTCTATTGAAAATTGATGTTTTTAATTGAAAATGGATATTTTTTAGTTAAAAATTCAACTATTTGGTTGAAAATTCACGTATTTTTATTTAAGAAATCGCCTTTTGTGGTAGAATATTAATCTTCTGTGTGAAAAATTCCTCTTTTTGATGACAATTAATTTTATTGGTTAAAAATTTTACAACTTTTTCGCAAATTCGTATTTTATGGTTAAAGATGAATATTTTTAGTGAAAGTTAAATAATTCTATTCTTGGTATGAAATTTATCTTTTTAGTTGAAAATTCGTATTTTTTTGTTTGAAATTCGTAATCTTTGGTAGAAAATTCTAATAATTGATTAAAAATAATCTTTTTTCTTGAAAAATCATATTTTGGAGATAAAAATTCGTGGTTTTTATCTTGAATATTCAACATTTTGGATGATTTTTTTCTTCTTTATTGAGTGAAAAAAAGTTTATTGGTTGATAATTCTACTCTTTCGTTGAAATTTCATCTCTCTGGTTAAAAATTCCTTTTTATGGTCAAAAATAATTTTTTTTTTGTCAATTTAACTATTTAATTTTGGTTTGAAAACTGATGTTTTTAATTGAAATGCAACTATTTGTAGTGAAAAATTCGTTTGTTTTTTGTATACAATTAATATTCTTTGTTAAAAATTATTTTTTTTTTATTACAATTGTAACTTTTTGCTGATCTTTTTAAAATTACGATTAAGTTCATTTTTTAACTGAAAATTGAACTATTACATTTTTGGGTTGAAAATTTGTGATTTTTGGTTGAAAATTCAAAATTTCAACAGCTCTTTTTTCGAGGGCCTCAAAAAACCCTTTTACTGATACAAAATCAAAACTAAAAACATACAAGCAGGAGCGATTAAAATTTGAAACAATAATTAATTCTTAAAAGGTTTTCTTTTTTTATTTATCGAACTCTGAAAGATTTAAATTAGAACGATTAGGATCAAATTCCATTATTTCAATTTTAACCTCTTCCAGGGCTCGGAACTGCTCAAGCTTAGAAAATAGTAAAATACTAACTATACTTCACTCAAGAAAGTAACCGAAAAGTAACAATAATGTGGCAAAAAGTAACCAAAAAGAAAGATTTTTTACCAAAAGGCTTTTAACAAAATGTTTGAATTTGTCTGACAAAAAAAATGTAATATAAAAAACAGTAGAATTCATTAAAAAAGGATGATTTTTTAACAAAATAGGTTATTTTTCAACCTAATTGTTGAGTTTTTAATCCAAAAAAACACATTTTTACAAAACAGTTGAATTTTCAATCAGTAAGAATGGATTTTTGACAAATAAGTTATCTGTTAACCAAATAGTTGGTTTTTCTACGAAGACAGGGGAATCTTCAACTGAAAAAGACGAATTTAAAAAAAAAAATACATTTCTAACCAAACACATGAATCTTGAAAGAAAATTATGTATTTTTAAACAAAATGTTGATTTTCAATCAAGAAGATTAATTTCCAACGACAAAATAATTTTTATGTACAGTTTCCCAATATTTCAACTTTGGTGAAATCTTCTATTTTTTTGTAAAGATTTGTAATTTTCTACAATAGTTTTACGTAAAATTGAAAGTATTTTTATGACGTCAAATACCCAAATTAAAAAATGTGAAATCCTGTAGTTTTCTGTAATACTTTGTAGATTTTTACGACAAAGTAAAACACATATTATCAATAAAAAGTTATAAAAATGTTTGAATTGTAAGTTAAACTTTATTGTTAATTTTTTTTGCTTTTATACAAGAAAATACAAGCAAAAATTAGCTATTTGTATTTAACTGTATTTTTTTGTTAAATTTTGTACATTTTTTATTAAAAAAGTACCTGTTTTAACCAAAAATTACAGTTGTCGAAATGTTGTACTTCCTTGTAAAAATTTTATTCATCAGGAAATTTCTACCAAAACAGATGAATTTTCAACAACAAAAAATAAAGTTCTAACAAAAATTGTTCTACTTTTAACCGATTTTCAACCGAAGAAGATAAATCCTCATTGAAAAATATAATACATAGTTCGATATTTCAACAAAAAAGATAATTTTTTTTTATTTATTGTCATTCCCTAATTTTTCTATCTCTAAAAAGCCAAATTTACTGAAACAATTTGAATTTCTACATTTTTTACAACTTTCAAAATATATGATTAATGAATTAAATAATTTCGTTATTTAAGGTAAAAAATGTAACCAAAAGTAACCTTTTCGTAAAATAAGTAACTTTTTAGTAACCGTAGATCCAAAAAAGTAACCCGTTCCGAGCCTTGCTCTTCTATTTTACAATTATTTATCTATAAAGTATATTAATTTAAAATTGTCCAATTTCGAACAATTTAAATTTGAAACTTCACATAGCTTTAATTTCGGAAATCAGTTCACGTAATCATCTTTTATTACTCCTTAAATAATTGGTAACAGAATAAATAGAGTAAATAAACGTCATACATGAATGTTAAGTCAACAATGGATTAGTTATTTACTATAAAATTCATTAATATGGATCATTTTTGTTGCAAAATGATGAGGAAACTTAAAAAAGTGAAGAGAAAATAGTGAAATGGAATGTGAAAAAGAGAAAAATCAGGAAAATACTCGAAAAAATAATGATCAAAAAGTGAATAAGAAAGGTTATGTAAGCAAATTTTACTTACGTTGCCAAACATCAAAGTGTGGAGACCTTTCGTAGCGATATGTGGAATATATAGAGCTACTGTGATGATAACCATCGGGGGAAGTGCCTCGTACCACATTTTGGGTTAATTTAAAGGTTTTTTAAAACCAGAATAACCAAAAAATACCCGACTGAAACTTCTCAGGGTCGCTGTCATGCACTCGGGCTATGCGCATGCGTCACTTTACGACTGCGCATGCGTTGCGCATGAATCCTGATTGGCTATTGTTTTCGCGCTTATTTAAAATAATAAATATGCAAATCAGTTGTTTACAACAAATAATAATTGTGAAGTTTATAAAAATAGTAGGAATCATTTAAAATTGAAATTTGTAATAATTTGGTAATTTGACAATAATGAGTTGTTGTAAACAATTGATTTTCACTTTTAATCAGTTAAAATAAGTGTCACAACGCGACGCACGCGCAGTACGACTGGCGCGAAGAAGTTCAAATGGTTCAAAATTATTCTAAAGTGAGATTTTATTTTGATTAGAATTAAACAATATAAACGCTAAAAACTTTGTATGCATATAAATTATTTTAATAAAATGAAGGTGTAACCTTAATGAAATTAGTTTTAAAAAATGTCTCCATAACAATAAATATTCAGTCTATACTTTCCAGTTTTGTGACATAATATTTCAAAAGTATTAAAAATGAACATAAATATTTATTTAAACTATTATTATTCAGCCTCTGAATTATCAAAATTTTTATTTATTCATCGCAGACTTCACAGTCTTTCCCTTATTTCCCTATTTTCCCCTCTTTTCGGGTTTTTTTTATTATATTATTTTTGGTTGAAAGTTAATTATTTAATTCTTAGTCCGCGAAAAGTCTACTATTATATTTTTCGTTGAGTTATCATCTTTTTTGCTCAAAATTTTTATTATTTGGTTGATAATTCAACAATTTGATAAAAAGTAATTATTTTTGGTAAATAATTCAACCATTTCTTTTAACTCGCCTTTTCTGTTAAAAATGACTTGTTTTGTTGTGAAACATCTTTCTTGGTTAAAAAATTCAACTTCTTTGTTCAAATTTTATCTGAAAATTGATATTTTTAATTGAAAATTGAACCCTTGAAGTTAAAAATTCAAATATGTGTTTGGTTGAAAATTCTTTTTTTTTAGAAAATGAATCCTTTTTGATTGCAAATTAATTTCTTTGCATGAAAGTGTAACTATTTTGTTGAAAATTCATTTTTTCATGTTGAAAATTAATTTGTTTTTTTACTGAAAATTTAACTATTCAATTTTTTCTTGAAAATTCATTTTTTGTTGTTGTTAAAATATCGACAATTTAATTGAAAATATTTTTTTTCCGGTCGTCGATTCATCATTTTAGTTCAAAAATCAGTTCATTAGTTGAAAATTTAACTATTCTACTTCAGACGGAAAATATTTTTTTTTTAGATGAAAATTCAGTTATTTGACTGAAAACCTATTTTTTGAAAAATTCATTTCTTTGGTTGAAAGTCTCACTATTTTACTGGACATTCATTTTTTTCTGGTTGAAAATTAACTTTTTTAACTAAAAATTTAACTGTTCAAGTTTTGATTAAAAATTGATATTTTGCAGTTAAAAATTGAAGCTTTTTGTTGAAAATTCGATTTTTTCGTACAAAATTAATATTCTTGGTTGCAAATTCATTTCTTTGGTTAAAATTTAACTATTTTTTAAAATTATTTTTAAATTGAAAAATACTTTTTTAAACTGAAAATTAAATTGTTACATTTTTGGGTTTAAATGTTTCTTTTTTCGTTGAAAATTAATCTTTTCAATTGAAAATTCAATTATTTGAATTAATATTTATTTCTTTTTGTCGAAGATTCATCATTTTAGTTAAAAATTAATTTCTGTAGTGGAAAATTGAACTATTTTTTTAAACTTTTTTTTTGTTTTCAAACGTTCATTTCTTAACTGAGAATTAAATGTTTCTATTTTAGATGAAAATTGATCTTTTTCAAATGAAAATTCAAATATTTGGTTAATTTTTCATGTATTTTGTTAAAAATTATTCATCTTTTCGGTTGGAAGTAATTTTTGTTGTTGAAAGTCAATCTATTTTCTTGACAATTTATCTTTTTTTCGTTGAAAATTATATTTTTTACTAAAATTTAAAAAAAATTAATTTAAATTGAATTAAATTAAATTAAATTAATTTATTTAAAAATGCATGTAATTTGTTGAAAATTCGTCCTCTTTGGTAGAAAATTAACCTTCTTGTTTGAAAATTTAATTTGGATGAAAATTGATGTATTTTGTTGAAAATTTGTCTTTTCTTTTTGAAAAAATTAGATTTAAGATAAAAATTCA
Source organism: Andricus quercusramuli (assembly GCA_932178445.1). Taxonomy (NCBI): domain Eukaryota; kingdom Metazoa; phylum Arthropoda; class Insecta; order Hymenoptera; family Cynipidae; genus Andricus; species Andricus quercusramuli. Next base: position 13,635 of record CAKNXH010048277.1, read on the forward strand.
TATTTTTCAGATGAAAACTCAACTATTTTGTTAAAATTTCATACTATTTTGTTAAAAATTCGTTTTTCTCGTGAGCAAATTAATTTCTTTAGTTAAAAATTACAAATTATATTAAAATATTATTATTAAAAAATAATTTCTTAGCAGTAAATTTAACTATTCAATTTTTAGTTGAAAATTGATTTTTTTCGGTAAAAAATAATTCTTATTTGAAAATTCATCTTTTCATCCACTTTAGATGAAAATTTATATTTTTCAGATGAAAATTCAACTATTTATTCAAAATTTCATGTATTTTGTTAAAACTTCGCTTTTTGGTTGAAAATTGAAAATAATATTAAAAAGTAAATATATTTTCTTGAAAAATATAAAATATTTTCTTCAAAATTTGTGTTTCTTCTTCGTTGAAAATTAACTTTTATAGCTGAAAATTGAACTACATATTACATTTAGGGTTGGAAAATTTTGTTTTTTTATTTGATAATTTGACTTTTTGTTTAAAAAATCATGTATTTTGTATTTTTGTTGATTGAAAATTAATTTTTTTAGTTGTAAATTCAACTATTTAATTTTTGGCTGAAAATTGAAATTTTTCGGTGAAAAATAATTCTTGTTTGAAAATTCATCTTTTTGGTTGAGAATAAATGTACTTTGTTGAAAATTCATCTTTTCGGTAGAAAATTCGACTCTTTGATAAAAAATTAATTTTTTTGGTGGTTGAAGATTCAACATTTTAGTTGAAAATTCATTTCTTGAGTTGAAAATGTAACTATTTTGTTAAATATTAAAAAGTAAATATATTTTAAATATAAAAAGTATATAAATTATATATATAAAATATAAAATATTCTCATCAAAATTTGTGTTCTTTCTAAGTTGAAAATTAACTTTTTAAGTGAAAATTTAACTACATATTATATCTTTGGTTGAAAATTGATTATTTTTTTTTCATTTGAAATTTTGACTATTTGTTTAAGAAATCATGTATTTTGTTGAAAATTCGTCTTTTTGGTTGAAAATTTATCTTCTTTGTTCAAAATTTAACTGTTTGGTTGAAAAAAAAAATGTTAGTTGAAAATCGATGTATTTTTAACTTTCAAACATTTTTTCAAATCTTTAACTTTTTTTAATTTTCTACAAAAAATGCAGGCATTGAAAAAAAATCATCAATTTTCAATCTAAAAAGGTGAATTTTCAAACAAGATAATCTTTTTTTCCCAAAAAGAAATTTTTTCGTTAAAAATGTAAGTTGAAAAATTTGTTGAAAATTCGTCTGTTTTGGGAGAGAACTAATCTTTTTGGTTGGAAATTCATGTATTTCGGTGAGAATTCGTTTTTTTTTGTTGGTTGAAAATTAATTTTTAGCTGTAATTTTAAATATTTAATTTTTTGTTGAAAATTGATCTTTTTCTGCAATAAATAATTCTTGTTTGAAAATTCATCTTATTGGTTGAAAATAAATGTTTTTTGTTGAAAATTTATCTTTTTGATAGAAAATTCAACTATTTGATTAAAAATTCATTTTTTTTGTGGTCGAAGATTCATCATTTTAGTTGAAAATTCATTTTTTGAGTTGAAAAAGTAACTATTTTGTTGAAAATATTTTTATGTTTAAGCATTAATTTTATAATTCAGGATTAAATTTGTCCACTTTAGATGAAAATTCATATTTTTCTTTGATTTTTCAGATGAAAATTCAACTATTTAGTTACAATTTCATGTATTTTGTTAAAACTTCGTCTTTTTGGTTGAAAATTGAAAATAATATTAAAAAGTAAATATATTTTCTTGGAAGTTATAAAATATTTTCTTGAAAATTTGTGTTTCTTCTTCGTTGAAAATTAACTTTCCTAACTAAAAATTCAACTACATATATCTTTGGTTGAAATTTGATTTATTTTATTTGAAAATTTCACTATTTGTTTAAGAAATCATGTATTTTGTTAAAAATTCAACTTTTTTGTTAAAAACTCATCTTCTTGGTTGAAAATTCATCTTTTTGGTTGAAAATTCATTTTTTTTTGTGAAAATTCAACTCTTTGGTTGAAAAAAAATTTTAGTTCAAAATCGATGTATTTTTAACTTTCAAACATTTTTTAAAATCTTTAACTTTTCTTAATTTTCTACAAAAAATGAATGCCTTAAAAAAAATTCATCAATTTTCAATCCGAAAATTTTTTTTTTTTTAATTTGTCTGTGTTGGGAGAGAACTAATCTTTTTGGTTGGAAATTCATGTATTTCGATGAAAATTCGTTTATTTTGTTGGTTGAAAATTAATTTCTTAGCTGTAAATTTAACAATTCAATTTTTAATTTATCTTTTTGGTAGAAAATTCTACTCTTTAATCAAACTTTTTTTTTGTGGTCGAAGATTCATAATTTTAGTTGAAAATTCATTTTTAAATTTATCTATTATTAAATGTATTTATTATTAAATTTAGTTTTAGAGTTGAAAAAGGAACTATTTTTTTAAGAATATTTTTATGTTTAAGCATTGAATATATTTTCTTGAAAAATATAAAATTTTTTTGGTTCAAAATTCATCTTCTTGGTTGAAAATTCATCTTTTTGGTTGAAAATTCATTTTTTTGTTGAAAATTAAACTGTTTGGTTGAAAAAGAAATTTTTAGTTGAAAATCGATGTATTTTTAACTTTGTTTACTTTTCTATAAAAAATGCAGGCATTTAAAAAAACTCATCAATTTTGGAAAATTGATCTTTTTCGGTAAAAAATAATTCTTCTAGAAAATTCTACTATTTGAATAAAAACTAATTTTTTTGTGTTCGAAGATTCTTCATTTTAGTCAAAAGATTTTTATGTTTAATCATTAATTTTATAATTGAGGATTTAATTTTTCCACTATAGATGAAAATTTGTATTTTTCAGATGAAAATTCAACTATTTAGTTACAATTTAATGTATTTTGTTAAAGTTCCGTCTTTTTCGTTGAAAATCAAAATTAATTTTACAAATTTTATACATAATATAATTTTATAATATGAAAAATAAATTCAAGTATAATTTTGCATTAATAATTATATTATATATATATTGCATTTCCATATATTATGTATTATATTAATTGATAAATTATTTATTGGATCAAGAAATTAATTGAATAATTTTTTAATATTAATAATATATTATTATATTATATTATATATTAAATTTATTCATAATATATATATATATATATAGGTATTATAATTATATTAACTTGTAATTTTTCAAATGATTTTATATATAATATAAAATATATTTTCTGTAAAATTTGTTTCTTCTTCGTTGAAAATTTATTTTTAAACTTAAAATTCAACTACATATTACATTTTTGATTTAAAATTTATTTATTTTTATTTGGAAATTTGACAATTTGTTTAACGAATCTTGTGTTTTGTTGAAAATTCGTCTTGTTTGTTGAAAAATTAATTGTTTGGTTAAAAATTAATTTTTTTCATTTGCGGAAGGGTCTTCAGAAAGACCCTTTAAATATATTTGAATATATCCGATAGGTGGCTCTGACAACACAAATAAAAAAAAATAACTTCCGGTTTCCGATAACACCGCGTCGCGTGACACCGCGTTTGCCGCTTTTAAAAACGTCAAACGAAGGTCAAACGTGTATGTACTTACTTTTTTTTTTCTATTCTATTTTTCACGCTTTCTACTTAAATTACGTTTGCGATATCGCATCTGCGGATGAAGTCATCCAAAATAATGTCTGATTAATTCGAATCAGCTCTGATTTGGTCATCCTTGCGGAGAAAAATTAAAACTGATTAAAACTTGGAGTATATCAACCGGAGAGATACAGTATCTAAGTAAGGAAAGTTCACAGCAGCACAGATAAAAGGTAAGTAAGTATAATTTTAATTTTTGCTCATATATCTACAGGAGAAACGTTTATTTAAATCCATTTTTAATTAATCGCTTCTCGCACGAACTCTTATGACATTTTTTCTCAAACCGGAGTGATTCCTAACCAAAAAAAGGCCTTCGTAAAATATTTTTCAACGCGTTTGATTTAGGTTGATTCCTTGATTGTCTTGATTGTCTTGATTGATTACGATTATTTACATTAAGATGGTGAGTAGATATTCAAAACTTATTCTTGAGAACAACAAGTGTAAAGGTTATCGAGAGTCGTTAATAATAATTTCGCTCATTTCGTTCTTTCGAAAAGTTCGAAGGGATATTTAGATTTAAAATTGGACAAAGTTTTCACCAGACTAAATGAGTTTTTACTCAAATTTACTAAATCAATTATAGATTTTGACTAATTAATTAATTCTATTTATAATAAGATCGTATGTGTAAATAGGGTGATTAAAAGTCCTGATTGCACAGATCTAAATTTTGTTCGCAATTTTTAAGGGTGAATTAATAATATAATTATGTAATTAATAAATTCCTCATTGTGATTTTTTGCCTAAAAAAACTGAAGTTCTGAAAGGTTTTAAAAATAATTACCATATTATAAAGATTGTACTCAATTATTTATCTAAAAATGTTAACCTCAAAAGTTTTTTGTATAATTTATAAACTTAGGAAACGAATTAATTTTTTTTTTATAAACCAACCAAAAATGTAATATGTAGTTAAATTTAAAAAGCTAATTTTCAACGAAAAAGAAACACAAATTTTCGAGAAAATATTTAATATTTTTCAAAAAAATATATTTACTTTTTAATATTATTTTCGAATTTTCATCTAAAGTGGAAAAAATAAATCCTGAATTATCAAATTAATGCTTAAACATAAAAATATTTTTAACAAAATAGTTACTTTTTCAACTCAAAAAATGAATTTTCGACTAAAATGATGAATCTTCGACCACAAAAGAAATGAATTTTTAATCAAATAGTTGAATTTTCTACCAGAAAGACAAATTTTCAACCAAATACATGAGTTGCAAACAAATAGTCAAATTTTCATTTAAAAATAACTCCATTTTTAACCAAAAATGTAATATGTAGTTAAATTTTCAGTTGAAAAAGTAAATTTTCAGTTGAAAAAGTTAAATTTCAACGAAGAAGAATCACAAATTTTCAAGAAAATATATTTACTTTTCAATATTATTATTTTTAATTTTCAACCAAAAAGCGAAGTTTTAACAAAATACATGAAATTTTGAATAAATAGTTGAATTTTCATCTGAAAAATATAAATTTTCATCTAAAGTGGATGAAAAGATGAATTTTCAAATAAGAATTATTTTTTACCGAAAAAAATCACGAGAAAAATGAATTTTTAAGAAAATTGAATGAAATTTCAACAAAATAGTTGATTTTTCATCTGAAAAATATGAATTCTTATCTAAAATCTAATTTTTCCAAAAATAAGAGACAAATTTTCAACAAAATACATCAATTTTCATGCAGAGAGATGAATTTTCAAACAAGAAGGTTAATCTTCTACCAAAGAGGATGAATTTTCAACAAAATACTTT
>CAKNXH010048279.1:0-40154 GCA_932178445.1 Andricus quercusramuli
ATATATATATATAGTTAAAAGTTTGTCATAAGGACAACCCCAGGATTTCACCGGGAGCGGGTGCTAATCTGAAAAATTGCACCCCCTCCCAGCGAAATCGCGGTAAAATTTCAGCTGTAACCACGTCTCACGACCGTGAGATGGGTGGTTACAGTCTGCGCGAATTCAATACGATGATCGGGCGAAAGTCTCGTGCACCCTGAGGACACGGAGCGACCCAAGGACGACCGCCTTCTGCATTCTCCAGCAAAATAATTTTATATCTCCTTTTTCCATCCGGCGCCTCGTGTCGAGAATATGAAGTGCCTGTATATACGGCACATCTCATTTTCGACAATTGACTCTATTTTCCTAGAAGCGTTTAGCAGAGCGGTAGTTGCGGCAATTCCGTAAGAGTGAGAGAGATTCGAATAAAGCACTCTCAGTGCCGCATTGTGCCTTTGGATGTAGGTTGTTCCTGCATGAGCTAGACAACTACACAGTATGTGTCCCAGATGCTCGAGGTGTTCATGACACGCTCTCCAGCTATCATCGGGAATGTCTTGGCTCAAAATGTGGCGACGGTATGCTAGAGTGGAAATGACACCATCTTGACATGCTTTATGAAGCCCTCCGTGCCCGACTTCAAGCCGGGTGATCTAAGGAAAGCAAACGTCAGCTCACACGACATCGACTGATCCTCCACATTTTTGTGGAAGATGCCGTGCATCTTCTTGTCGAGGAGCTCTTCGCGGGAGGTTTTCTCCAGTGCTTTCTTAATCCGGGCCTTCAGAAGTGAATATTTAAGATGGATAAGATTTGATGCATTTTGCTCACCCCTGGTATTTAAGTCAAGGACGAGTGTCTCAGCAGCCTCCTCCGCTGCTTTGTACAGAAACGCCCATTTGCCCGCTTCTTCATGTTTCCTGACCATTTTAAGAAGAGGGTCTTGGCCATTTGCAACTATATGTGCTGTATACCATTACCATTAAGCCATTTCCCTTGCAGGGTAGGCGTGACACTACCCGATTCGGGTAGTGTTTCTAGGTGGATAGTTTCTTGTAGTGCATAACTACAAGTGTGGGCCCACCACACCCACGACGGGCCAACAGCACGTAGTATTCCCGAACGGTCACCCATGCAAGTACTAACCGCGCCCAACACTGCTTAACTTTAGTGATCTTACGAGAACTGGTGTTTTCAGCGTGGTATCGCCGTTGGCTATACCCAGAATAATCCTGTTGTGAAGACATTCAAGTTTCAGTATTCGGCGACCACCTAGGCGGCGTGAGATGTAAAGTCGCGGAACAGAAGACTTAAGGTGCATGTATACCATTAAGCCATTTCCCTTTCGGGGTAGGCGTGACACTACAAGTGTGGGCTCACCACAACCACGACACGCCAACAGCACGGAGTTAGTAGTATACCCGAAAGGTCACCCATCCAAGTACTAACCGCGCCCAACACTGCATTTTTTAGATGGCAGTTGCTCTTAGTGGGACCCTGCGGTGGTTGTTTAACTCTTTTTTATATATATATATGTATGTATATATAGTTAAAAGTTTCTCATAAGACAACCGCAGGATTTCGCTGGAAATTTTGGTCTTGTGATCAACCCCCTGGTTTTGTTTTACGGTTTGTGTTCGCAAATCTCTCGCTGCATTACGCAATCCTCCTGGATACCTCTGTGGCGACAGTAATCATCGCGAGCATAAGGTCACTTAGGTATCCCGGGTAAAAAACTTTGGTCTTGACTTTGTCTTGGGTAAAGACAAATCCAAAACAATTTCAATTTATACTGTATGCCCGGTAAGAAGGCTTGCATTCAAAGGTATTACAAATTTGTATACCTATGAATGCCGTTTCGGTTCTCCTTTTTCAAATCCCCGATTAGGCAGCGAAAATATTTATATTCAAATCCCTTTCAAAGTCGATCGGAGCTGTCCAACGTAACCTGAAATAAATTCAAAACACAATTTTCATTCAATGCAGTAGAACTATTAGAAGGCTCTTCAGAGGCGAAACGTGCAAGTTAAAAAGGGATGAAAAATTTTCTATTTCATAGTCGATTTGGGGCATCCAAAAGTATGCAGAAAAATGTTGTCGCCACTGGGTACAGAAAGAGATTCAGCTTGACAGATAACTTCTACTGCTAGGGAGATTTGAAACGCGAGGACAAAAACGGTACCGAAATGGGTTCACTAATTGTCACGTCACCATTACACAGGAAATTTCCGGCCTTCGAGGGCCATCACGAATCCGCTTTAAATTTTAGAGAATGTTTATATTGTTTAATGACATGGTATTTATTTTTTATGTATTAATAATTTTATTTATTTGCAATAATTATGTTCTTTATTTGACGAATCTAAAAATGTTTTCCATTTTTTCCTATCTCCAACAGCTCACTAGATACTTGTAGAAAATGACAGTTTTAATCTTTTTATGGAAATTCTATAGTTGCTGAGATCGACAGGTTTCGAATTTTTAATTCAAAGATCAGTTATTAGAAAAATTACAAGTTTTATCGGTTGTAAAATTTCAATACTTAGTGTATGTTAACTGTTTGGTCCTAACCTATCTGGAAGTGACAGACCCTGTCGGTAGTAATAAAACCAATACATAAATTATCCTTCCGTATCTCAAGAAAATTCTACATGGCCTTGTCTTGGCATAGCTACAGTCATAAATGCAAGACAATTTAGTGTATCTTCAGTGTCTAGCTGGCGAGACGAAAACAGACATCATAGTTCTGAAGATATATTGAAGACATTCAAGACAAAATCAAGACCAAATATTTTTACCCAGGATTTTATTTGGATGATCGATAAGGTACTGACCTCGTGCTACGCGCTCGGTCATTGTATTTCCTCCACATTTTTGCACAGACCTTTTGAAATTAACGGTCAAAGAATCGACAACTGTAATTTGGTGATTGTAAATTATCTTTTGTTAAAACTCATCCGGCTTCAACGAACACATTATCACGTATTTCGTGCTTCACACTCGATTCTGTCCAAAACGTTAACTTTTCTAAATTATGTTCAATTCTATTATATCAAATGTATAATATATTTATTTTTGTACCTCGGCTTGGGATTGCTCATTCAGATATTGCAAGGTAAAGTACAAATTTCATTTTTCATGCTTACTTTAATATTTGTTTCTTATTTTGCATTAAATGTTATTCTCAACTACCCTGAGAAATGTATCATTTCAATCAATTTATATTATTAAAATTCCTAATATGCATTGGTATTGCAACATACATACGTATTTTCATTGTCTTCTTTTTATAATTAAAAAAAGGGCGCACCCTATAAGAAGAAAACAATTTTGTTATTCAACATTTTATTGCATTTTATGTCGTTTTTTCATAAATTTGATTTGTTTATCGTCAGTGTTATTGTTTACGATTTGAACTGAAAATACGCATCAAAGTGGTTTAGAGCAAATTTGTAGATACAATTTAGGCGAAAAATTGTCTTAAATAAAATGTTATTGTAGCTTGTGTCCTTTTTCCAAAAAGGTAAGTTTTTAATTTAAATATATTTTTATAACAAGAGTTTATGAAAAATTTGTGGATTTATTTGGGTTACACAACTTTTGTCTTCTCATTTTTTTTCGCGTCTTGTGTCGGTTTCCAAAAGTTTAATTTTATATTTTCAATCTTGTTTTTACTATTAAAAGAAAATCTACTTGTTCTATCTAAAAATTATTAATGACAAATTTGTAGCCCTCTCAGAAAGTGATTGGTAATGAATTTATAGATCTTTTTCGAGTGCAAAATTTTTTTCTATTTATCTTTTTTCGTATCTTGTATAGTTTGACCGCAAAATGGAATTTTTGATTTTTCATTATTTTTTGTGCGTTCAAAATTTGAATTTTTGATTTTTCAAAAAAGTTCAGAAAGTTGTTATGACAATTTTGTAGGATATTCAAAAAGCAACTCTTTTCTCCTACAGACTTTTTTTTCATGTCGTGCGTTGTCTGGCTTAAAATTCTCATTTTCGTTAGTTTTTTTGAATTTTGTAAATGCTATAACTCTGGTAATTTGTTTTTTATCAAAAAAAAGTCATACAATAAATTGTTCGCCTTTTCAAATACTATAAAAAGCCATACACAGAATTTCCAAATTCTAAAAAAAGTGGTCTCAAAGTTCAAGAAGTTCCCAGCGATCCCAGTCATGCAAACGCTGAGTTCCTGAAACACATACTATCCGGGCGTCCCACTCTCGTGAGAGCAACGTATCTGTACATACATAATGCGGTCATAAGAGTGCTCGTCTACCAACTTTTTTGCTCTTACGGTATTGGCCGCAACCCTGCCTTGCGAATGCTTCGAGGGAGATAGTCAATTGACCAAAACAAGAAGTGTAAAATTTTCTGAAACTGAGATCTTCGAACATTAGTCTCCGTTGCGCACTCGAGGTCTGACATCACTCCCTAAGCCTACGAGAGACGGCCTATATTCGTGATCCGATTATTGGCTCCGGCCGACTACAAGATTACTTCCAAGGAGAAAGAAAAGGAGGAGAGGTATCAAGAATCAAGACCTTAAAAGCGGTTGCAACGACTGTACCCAAAATATTCGGAACAAGTAATTGCCCTTGTGATGGGTGCTCTCGGAGGTGCGAAACTATCGCGTGCCAAAAACATGACAAGATGAACTCAGAATGCGCCGAAACTGAATTTTACAGGACGGCCGATCGTAGCAGAGTTCGCAAGGCAGAATTTGAATAGTGGGGATGCGCCTACGAAAAGCACTTCCTCCACTTACCACTGCACTTTTAGGCACGAGCCAGTAGAGCTCACGGACACGTCGCGTACAGCTGTAGTGGTAAGTGGTGGGGCTGGCTTTTGTAGGCCTTTCGTTTGGTCTCCGCGTATGCTTATCATGCCTATGTGTGTAGCCTAATAACAAGAAAAGTAATTGACTTAAGAAATTTATGATGATTGGAAATGAAACAGTAACTCAGAAACTATCGATCGGCGTAAGAGTATTGAAATCGATTTTTTTCACATTAGGTCCCTTCCTTCGCGGACAGTCACATATGGAGGGTCCGCGGTCTAAAGATGTTAACTGACATTTTTGAAATCTTATACAGCGACGGAAAAACGTTTTCATTTGCAGTGCTGCAGATACCGAAACGCGTCTTTTAAAAATTCATTAAAAAAAAACAAATGATAATTTTGACATGCGGCTGGAAGGATAGTGGCCGCATATTAAAAAACTTCAATAAAATGCAAAAAAGTCGATTCCGAAAAAAATTTCAGTTAACAGCTTTAGACCGCGGACCCTTCATATACTAATACTACTTGAAACTCTTGATGGATTTCGGGAGACTAGTTGATGTTCTCCACCTTGTCCACCTTGTCCACCTTCTCCACCTTCTCCGCCTGTAAAATATAATAAAGAGATTTTCATTAAAGAATTTTGTCAATGAATTTCGAAAGTTTGCTATTGGTTCGCATGTAATCACAAAGTTACTCAATATTAATGCATGAATACAGAAACGCGAAGATTTTTTTCGGCTTCTAACAGTGCTCAAGTTGGTTGTTCTGGCTTTAAAGATTCACTACGAAAGATTGTTAATTTTTTTAAAAATTGCAAATGCAAAAAAATTTAGACTCGCACTGCATTTCTCACAAAAACCATGCTGAATGTCAAAACAGGTATTTACCGTTTAGCGGCCACCTCTGTGAGGGAGAGCTGGGAGGGCGACGTCGGATATATATATATATATATATATATATATATATGTATGTATGTATATGTTTATATTAGAGGCAAAGAATATAATCCAGGCGTTATATATAATGCCTGGGTATCTCAGGCAAAGTATGTCATCAAATACTTATTATATATGTTACCGTCTTGACCTGAATTCGGTTGAAACTAGTTTCAATTACTCAAAACGCGAAGTAACCAAGTCCTTTTGTAAAATCCCGAAGATTTGTTCAAGTCCATCATATTTCGTGTTTCAACTGAAGATAACATTTAAAACTAGATTCACCCACCCGCGTGGAAATTGCCAAATGTTTGCCCAATTACAAGCTTGGCCGCAACTTGGAAAATTATTTCATGGCAACAACAGGGTTAATATCTTGAATCTAGTTTAAACCAACTCTGTTTCACTGCTTTTGATTGCAGCGCCATGAACTTGGCTGTGCACCTGTTTTCAGTCGGGCTCCATATTTAACCTCTTGAACACAAGTAGATAACAAGCTCTTGTATTCTCGGTAACAAAATTATTGTTACAGTGATTAATGATAATATATTGTTATAGTTCAACTTGAACTTCAATTCAAAATTTCCAATTTTTTCATTTTACAGGAGTTGTTCGTGAAAAATATAAGTCCACTGAGGATGAAGTCTTTCCTCATTTCGGAACGGTTTTCACTAATTCCAAAAATTGGGATGGCAATCGAAAGATGATGCGGGCGACGAATAAGCCGGTTCAGGAATAAGATTTTTCTTGAAATGTTCAGCTACTTGAAATGTTTCTTTTAAATAAACCATTTTACCTTTAGAAATTGTTTACTAATTTTTTTATTTCTAAAAACAATTTTTTATTTTAATGTGGCTGAGACTAGAAAAATTAATAAAGCCAAGTTGGGGCCCACTTTGGGATCAAGTTTTTCCTATTTTGGGCCCAGCTAGCGCCATGACATGTTTTCCACACGGAAAATTTTGCTTCTGAAAGAACTAGTTTTACCTGTAGTATTCAGTGTGGTTCGAGATGTGACCAATCACTCTTATGTGAACAGTCGCTAGCACGTATTTTTTTGAAGGGCCAGCTGGAAAAGCGGTTTGAGATGTGAACAATCACTCTTCTGTGACCAGTCACTCAAACTCAGTATTTCGGGTTTTCACTGAATAGTGCAGGTAAAACTAGTTCTTTCAAAAGCACAATTGGGTGAATCTAGATTGAACTGATACTTTCAGTTAAAAAACGAAATCAGATGGAATTTTAAATTTTCTCCGGAGTTTCACAAAAAAATTTGGTTACTCGTCCTTTAAAATAGTTAAAACTACACGCAAAAAAGGAACCTTACATTTTACGGAAAACAAAGTAAATCTACTGATCTTCCAAGTACGTATATGGACAACACGACAGTACAGTAAATGTTACAATTATAAGGAACTGAATATGACCATCATTGATGGTTACCAGTACCAATTCACAAGTGACGCTGACCTGCGGATCAGTAGATTTTACAGATCCAGTCGCAGTGTTGCCAGACGTACGGTAATTATCGTGCATATATGGCAATTTTGAGTAATATACGACTTAAGATTACCGTACAACAAAGTATGATAATTGTACGGAAATTTCGATCCAGTACGATCTTATTTTGTTATAGTAAATTTATTAGTGGGGCTTGTACAGTACATCTCACAATTTGCAAGCACGAATACGCAAATTATTTAATTTAAAAATTTCATTTGAAAAACGCACGCATTTCGTTGACTATATATCAGTAGGTACGACTATTCTGTGCGATATTCGTTGATTGATTACGATAATCAGTACGGTAAATTACTTCATCCACGTACGGTAATTGTACGGTTAAGTTACAGAGCATCGTACGGTAATGATGTTCGACCAATCTGGCAACACTGTCCAGTCGCTATTCTGCACTGTTCCTCGATGCTGCAATTAAGATTTATCATGCCACTTTGACGGAAAATATAAGCAGATCCAACTTATGTTAATGGTATAGACTATAGTCTACACGGCAGTATGAATAGTAAAAAAAATATTGCTAAGAACAATTAATAAATAAACCCACGGTCAATTCTTATATTTATCTTCGGATATACTTATAATTAAACGGTATTTGTAAGTTACAACGCTTATAATACAATCAAAATTTAGCACCCAAAGGGAGTAGGTATTCGAACGTTTAAATTTCAGCACACAAGTTGATTATCTTAACCATTAAACTATAATACGAGTTGCGATCTGTAAAATAACCCCGAAATGCATTTGTAACTGAGGTGGCGACCTCGGTAACGACTTCCGAATACGCGTCCATGCCATTGCGGCACACGAAAAAAGCTCTCACATTTACCTCACATTCATACAAGTCAGCTGGAAGAGTCACGGAACGCAAACACGTCTTGCTCCAATGAACTCTCAACTGTACGCGATCTGTGAATAAGATGTGCCATTCAAAATTGTGTTATCAAGTATAAAACCCCTTAGTTGCAAAGTGGGAATATAGAGTAATGTGACGACTGTCACAAAAATGTGAAAAATAAATGTTTTTGAGGTGATGCAATCCATGCATTGCCGATGGTGCCATGAATTCATCCGGTGGTCCGCGCGGATAGATGCGTTGTTACGACTTTGAGGGCCAGCTAAACAAGTTAATCGGATCGATAGCATGTACCAATCCTGCTGCAACGTCCACTGCACCAATATTGTAATCTCTGTTCAGTGGATTTTACATCTCGTACTTAGGGTTACCAAACGTCCTCCTTCGGGAGGACAAGTCCTCCTTTACCCCATTGTCCTCCCGAGTCCTCCCTTCGTTGAAAATGTCCTCCTTTCTGATAAAAATGGCATATTTCTCTTTTTTTATCTTCCACAATGTTATAGCAAAAGATGGAACTACTGGAGTCGTATTATTGGTCTCACCCACGAAGTACTACAAGGAGACCGCACACCGTATATTTTACCTGGCGCCATTTCGCGATCGCCTGTTCTCCGATTTTCTCCATAGCGAAATATGTTCCCAGATGAGAGCGCCTCTTTAGAGAAACTTTGTAACTAAATTGTCGTCTGCTACTATAGGAACCGTAGATCCTCAATTTGCCACAGGTGGCGCTCTCATCTGGAATGAAAAAAAAAATCCGTGAACAGGCGATCGCGGTTGTGGGCTGTTTACCGCCATCTCCGCCACAGGCGTGCGGTCTCCTTGTAGTACTTCGTGGTCTCATCGGGTATCGTGTAACCTAATTTGTAAAAATAAAATCATTCTATTGAACATTCGTGGTTTGCAATGTTTAAAATTCAAAAAACGTGTCTTCACTATGCTAGTAAGTTAAGGTTAGGTTAGGAAATTTCCAGGTGTCCTCCTTTCGTACTGTAAAGAAATGGTAACCCTACGTACTAAGGAATAGAGGTTAATTTTCCATTGACATTTACGAAATGCTAAGTGATTTTGACATTTTCACCCCTCCATTAAGAGCAGATTTTACTCTTACGGTTACAAGAAACACTTTCCATTACCTGATAAGTGAATATTGAATTTCTTTTTTCTGTGTGTAGTTTTTATAAATGCTCCTAGTATTTCCGCGTTTTAACTAGCTAAAACTAGTTCTAACTGATTTTCGGTATAAACGGTGACATCTACACTGCCTAGGCATTCTATATAATCCCTAGGCAAATGCGCAGCTCGAGATAGGTGAAGTATATAATCTCGATTTTAAATATAATGATGCATTTAAAGAAGCGCATGATGAATTAGCGAGCACTTACAAAATTTAACACACATTAACTCGCCATTTATAACAACATGGAATACCTTGTCCCGTTGAAAAATCGTGAACAGTATCATCAATTTTTAATTTACAATTTTCGCCAGATTTTTACTTTTTTTATGGTAGCTTATTAAATTTGAAGAGATCGCTGACAGGCGATTTTTCACAGAACTATTTTATCTATTTTTTATTTAACAACAAAGTGTATTTCTTTCCTAATTTTCAGAAGTTCAAGAATACACTGTAAAAACTAGATATCTCTTTTTTACAGTATCATTTTTTACGTGTCCTGTTTTTGAATAGGAGAACTTCATGCTGTTATTTTCAATGTAAAACGAATGAATCTGGGTTCCCATTAGTGGTCTTATTTTAGTATACCACTCACGAAGGAATGGTAAGGAGTGGTATCGCCCTGTGTGTTGGGTGAGCCGAGGTGGGACAAGCAACGTCCACGAATTCGTTAATGTTAGCCACCAATGGAAACCCGTGAGCAGACTCTCGCACATGCGCACTGCCATTTGCGCTGTCATTTGTTATACGTACTCCCCTATGTTAGAAAAAAAGAAAAAGGAAAAGAGATAGTAAAACACAGTGCGCATGCGCCAATATTTTCGACGCCTGAGGGAAGGCAATAAAGGCGCAGTTTGCACCGTCAAACCCAGTGGGAGTTTCTCTCACATGAATTTGCGGTATAGCGCTTATGCCGGAAAGTCGCACTTATATTAATCTGGATGGCACCTTGGTCTGCTTTGGGACTGCGCATTGCGAACTTGCAGACGACACTTGTTTACACTTGTTTAAAAGGACAGTTGACTGGTGTTTTTTTGTGGCGTCGGAAAATTGTTGGTTTATTTTTTTGATGAACGATGTTTATAAAGTACAGCAATTTGTAATGTCCTGAAGTTATTTTTGGGTAATAAACTTTTTAGTGCTCTGCTTCGTTGTTTTTATAAATGTAGAAGTGCAGCAGAAACGTTCTGAAGCAGCAAGCAGTGGAGAAGGTAGTGTGGACAATGCCTAATTTAGCCTTATTTTTAAAAAGGCTCGTACCAGGCCCTGATAAGGTTACCTGATTTAAAAATGTATAGAACGGCCCTGATCTGGTTCAAATAAGGCCCGGATAGGCTGCCCTTATTTTTAATTAAGGCGACCTTATAAAAGGCCGTATTTACGGCCCTGATCAGGTCCGAATAAGGTTCGGATAGATGGCCATTTTTATTAACTAACGCAGTTTATTCAAACTTTTCATAATAATGATAATGATTAATAGTCGCTTTCGTAAAATAAGAGGGAATACATTCATACAGAATTTTTTTCTATCTGGTATATTAGATTTTTTTACAATAATTAAATAATCATCTACGGTGCTTAGCTACGTAAAATGCTTGAAAAAATAATATTGCAATTTCATCGCATTATTAATCACTATAAATAATAATTAATAAAATTCTGATATCGTGGATGAAAGATTTAACACAAACAGATTTGATTTAAAATTTCAAGATTTGAATCTTGCCACCTTGGGCAATAGTTCGGCTGTGGTGCGCCAGGGCGCGCAACGATTTGCCTCTCTCACAGTCGAAACTGCGCGTCGAGTGTTTAAGACAGCAGACGAGGCGTCAAAAAGCATATTTACTTGACACCATTGCTGCGGGACGGTTCCTGTAGGGCGAGGCTCTTCTATTGCACTACGGTCGAGCTGACCTCTGGAGATATTCCTAATGTGGATATCTCGGACGTATAATGTTTGCCGTACGCGCACTGTTCGGGCACGGAAAATTTTGAATTACTGGACGGAATTATTAATTAATATTATTTATGAGTAATATTTATCAACAATGACAGACAGTTCTAAATTTGATTTTAATATACATATATTAATTTTGTTCTCATTTAGAAAATGAATAAGTGAGGAATTCGATACGAAATAATCACGGCCCTGCAAAGGACCTTAATTATTTTAAAGGCACAAAAAAGGCTGCCTGACATGGACCGTCTAAGGTTGGCAACGTACGGCCCTTTCCATTCCGAGCGTGACGAAACACCATCAGGGCCTGATAGGATTTCCGTATCCGGGCCTTAAATAAAAAAAGGCAACCTTACCAGGACCAGGTAGTGCCCTGATTCAAATTTCTACACGGGAAGTTCTAACCTAAATTTGAGAAAGAACTGAATTAATTAATTAACGTACACAGTAAAAGTGCCAACTCCTGACTACTTACTGAACCTTTTCATAAATTTATACAATTTCCATAATTATTTGAAAAGCTTTAGTTTGTACGTAAACATTCGTTATGTGTGAACCGGGTGAATTTGTCGAGATGGACCCATATCGCTAATTTAAACGACGAATTTTCTGCTATCTAATATTGGAAGTATATTTATCAGCCTACCATCCTTTTTTATACTTATTTAGATAACACATTACTTATATAAAAATAGAGTAAACTGGAATCTTAACCTCAAATTGATGAACTCTATTGTATCATGAACTTATGGAATAAGTTTAACAGAGAATAGTTAATAGGTTTAATTACTTACATAATAATAATAATCATAAACTTGCTGTTCTCTCACAAAAAATGCCTTCAGCTGTAACCATGATCTGTTAAGGGCTTTGTAACTAGGACCTGCTGGGACCCAGCCCCAAAATTGAATTGCCTCATTTTACTCCATGAATATTAGAATAACTTATTTATTAGATAATTATTGCCTATTCCTGTTTAAAAAAAAGCTATACCTTTTCACTCCGAAAATAGATTTGATTAAAAATATGAATAGGCTCTAATCATCTAAAAAAGATGCGATTCTAGCATTTATGGAGTAAAATGAGGCCATTCAATTTTAAGATTGGGTCTTGATTCCAACGCCCTTAAGTCTGAGAGGAATTTTTTGTTTAACTTGTTGTCCATCTCGCTCTATTCTAATTTGCATATGGGTGTGCATATATAATCGTCAAAAAATGAAGTATTGGATTTTTCGAGTCAGAAGGTCACGTAAAAGTTTTCTTCGAAATTTGATTTTTTCTTCAATTTTATTTTATTTTCGAACTAGGCAATTTATTACCGATGTCAAAGTTTAATGACTGAAAAATGAGGTGAAAAAAGTTTTCTATATTAATTCGGGGTAGGTGTGACTTGCTCGGTTGGAAAATAGTATTGTTTAGATGGATATATAGTTATTAGGTGGATAGGTAAATAGGTGTTAGGTATAGATATTTCAGAGCAACACTGCTCCGACCCAGGTTGCTGATTAATCTCTCTAGCGAACACCCCAAGTGAGGAGCCTCACAAAGTTGTTATGCATGGTTCCCCTCTTGGGCCCATTAGTATCCAAGGTTTTTGTTTCACTCTATTGTCACTCTGTTTACAAGCTATTTTTCGCCACACTTTTCTGTCCTGGCATACTTCTCTAGCTTCCTTCACGTCCATGCATTTTCTCATGCAAGCTCTTGCGTTTCCATAGCTTCTTATGTCTCTTCGGATTAAGTTATCAAAAGTCTAGTACAAATCCTTGTACCAGGTTGTGCTGATTCGTATACTTTAAGTGCAGGAAATCAAGCAGTTCGATTTTTAAGTGATAATCGAGAAGATTCACGTATTTCAACAGATGATTCTGTTTTGTCTTCTTTTGAAACAAGCCACATTCATAATCCTAACAATGTCCCACCTGAGTGGTATGAGGCACAGCCTCTCGATAAACCAGGCACAGATGTTTCTGTTCCTTGCTCTAGTCATTGTAGAAAAGAGAAATTAACTCCAGTTGTCAGAAGGTTAGCAGGTATAGCTGAGAAACTAAATATGAGCAATAGGGAATCTGTAATGAAATACCTTCCTTTCAAACAGAGGCGAAAGGAGGCTGCAGATTTTATTAATACTGATGAAATGGAACATTTAAAAGCTCAGTACAGCAAAGATTCTTTAAAATGCACCTGAGAAATGCTCTACAGAAAACTCAGGCAAGTACAGTTGATATTCATGGTAATAGAAATGTGCAAGATGAATAATTTTGAAATTAATTCGTTTCGTAAGAAATGTTTAAATATCAACATTTTTATTAAGCAAATTTGTATTTAAGTGTGTACTTTTATAATATGCAGGAAGTAAATTGGTGTCGTGAATTTATTGATTCAGAGTATCATGATGCGAAGTATTTATTTGGAAAATATTGAAAAATTATTTGATTACTTGATTGTATATGATTGTCAAACTTGAAATTAATTCGTTTTTATTTTACATGAATACATACGTTTCTATCTGAAGCGTCCATAGGATTTCTATCATTTACATGTTTATAATCATGTGAAAAAATTTTATATTCAATTGTACTATATAACTAACGATTTTCGAAGTTTTAAAATAGGGTAGACGATTTACCTTCGACGATAACACCTTAGCATTAGCTATACTAAAGCAATCTGGCACTTGTCTTGGCCTTCTGAGCAAAATATTCATCCTTCCCGCTCGTAGATCTCTCCGTCAGTTTCTCGCGCAAGTAACATTGAAACCTGAAGTTAATAAAATAATCGTGCACCATTTGAAAGAACAGGGGTTAACAATGGATGACCTCGGTAAATTGTTCATCTCATTATGGGATGAGATGTCTATAGAGGCTCATGTTTATTATGACGCACAACTGGATTAAATAATTAGCTTCGAAGACTAGGGAAATAGCCGCACTAATATATTTGCTGACCACGTGCTAGTATTCATGCTGAGAGGCATATGAAAAAATAGTTGGAAATTTCCTTTTGCCTATAACTTTTGTAAGTCTGCAAAAAAAGCAAATCAGTTAAGCAGATGCATCAAAGACGTTGTAAAGGCCGTCACGAATGCTAACTTAAAAATATCAGCTAGAGTTTGTGACCAAGGACAAAGGAACGTTTCCCGTATTTATTTGCTTTTGAATGAGAACAAAGTGAAATGTGAGAAGGAAAATCGAGAATTTCGTAAGTTCAAGTATCTATCTCTTTTTTTTCTCTACAATAAATTTCATTTTATTCCTATTAATTTACTTTTTTTCAGGAGACCTCATTGAATTATACGGGCAAATCATGATCCCTTTCTTTGATTTCCCGCATTTATTAAAAGGCATAAGGAATAACCTTTCAACAAAAGATATTCAGATCACTCTGAAAGACGAACGGTGGCCGAATACCTCCAAAAAATTGGAGCGTTATTTACTAGATAAAAAACTTCTTTCAGATTGTGAGAAGGAAGAAGCCATAGTCGGAGATGTAAAAAGTGAAATAACGAGTCGCTTGCTAGCTTCTTGGGATTATGTCGACTTCGCTCACGACATTGATTGTAAATCTTTGAACAAGATCCGCCGAACCGTTCCGAAACTAACAGAAGGTCACATAAGGAAGAGAAAGATACGAAAAATGAGAATCTATGGCCGCCGCAAATGTTTGCGGCCGATCACTTGCATCTTTTATACGCCTACTCATCGCCACGCAAGGTTTCTTGAAATAAAATGCAGTAACATTAATATTTATATGCAGTGCCATTCATGTAAATAAATACATTTTTAATTCGTTTGTAATAGGAGGTGTTTCCACGACGGATGGACTTAAGACGATGCCTAAGAAAGAAGGAATAGTTACATCGTCCTAAAATTTGTGAATGATATGTTTGATTCTACAAACGAGGAAATGCCTCCTTGAAAATGTAAGATTTGTAAATAAAGTCACAAAGCGTCCAGTATAAGTGCCTTCGTTGCGAAATTGGGCTTCGACTACAAACGGATTTCAACGGCTCCAAAAATCATTGAAAAGACTTTCTGTAAAAAAATTCTCACCGCGAAACGTAAACCAGGACCCGGTAGAAAATTTGGTTGGCATGCTGAGAAGTCATGAAAGGTGAAATGTGAATATCCCACAGACACACAATTTCAAAACTTTTACAAATCGCTCTTAATAAATAATTTAATGTCAGCTGATACAGTAGAGGGAAATTTTCAGAAGGATGAGGACGTAGGTCTCTGTTCGCTTCGAAATTTTGTATAGAAAGCGGCAGAATTTGAAAAAGAAACCTTCCAAGATACTGATGGTGAGGAGAGCACTTTCGACCTTTTTCCATATAACAATACTCCAATAAGTGGATGTTGCATCAATCCTAAACGAATTGTTACTAAAGTTCTCAGAAGATCTGAGTGCAAAGACTGCACTGCATGTAAAATCAGTTTTTTCAATCATCATTCTTTAAAGAAAGTTTTCCGCGGCGCTCATAGTTTCTTAGAAGCTAGCATGCCAAATTTTACTTTTAAATATGGATTGGTCAAAAATTGCAGAGGAATTTGTTATATATTGGTGCAACTTCATGAATAAATTATTAGAAGGAAAACATTCTGGGTACAAAGCCCAAGCTCTATTGGCGAGGCAAGCAGTCCAACAATATAGAAAACGCTTACAAAATAAATTTCGCAAAGTCGTTATTTTAACAATAATGTTAAACTTTTATATTCAATATATAAGTATTTATTAATAACGTCACATATTTTTTACTATATGAGCATATGCAACAACTTCAAAGTTGATTAATATGAATGAGAAATTACTCTTAAATTATTGTTTATTCTCAATTTTCTGATATTTCAGTAAATGCTTCGATCATTTCGATTATTATATAATTAAATACATTTAAATTCCGCCATATTGAACGTTAGTTACTGAGTATTAATGTACATGGAGAAAAATGAGATTGAAGAGTTCCATATTCAGTACACAAATTGTTTAATGATTACTAATTTTCAAGAATAGATACACAAGACATGGGAAGGATTGTGAAACTACACACTAATCATTGATAATTTGTATCTCTCCTGCATAGAACTTTATCTTTTAATACTTCAAAGTTATTGTATACACTTCGGACGTTACCACGTACAATTCAAGTGCTTCAACCTTCGCAAAAATGAGAAAATAGTCTCCCTTAAAAAGTGCGTTTTCTCAAAAAAGAATAGAAAGCATAAATTATTATACTTTCTAGAATCAATAATGGAAATCCATATATCGTGTCTCAGTTGTCGGAAGGACGGAGTGTCAATCGAAGTATAGTTTACAGTGTTCTATTAGGAACTTACTGAGTTTGCAGCAGTCCAGTAATCGTTCTTGGATGCCCTGCATTCAATAACGTTCGGACAGCACCGAACCGAAGCTTGCTTGCATGATACCATAAGGAGGTTTAGTGCCACTCACTTTAGCATCCAGAATACCAGATTGCAAAGAGAAGCTGATTGCTATCTTGAAAACCCGGGTTCCATTCTCGGCAACTATGTTTTTCGTCTAACTCGGCTTTTTCTGTTTCAGCAAATATCATAATTCAGTGTTTAAAACTTATTGAATATATGTACACTGTTAAAAATGTTTGGAATCCCCCAACACTTCTACAATACAAGCGTGAGGCAAAATTGCAAACACGGTATTGGAATGCCGAAATTGCAATACATGTATTGTGGCGTTTATAAGTCTAAAATTGTGCGCATGCGCCTCCTCCGACCCATGTATCGCTGCATGATCCGTTGCATTTGAAAACTACAACATTACGTATTGTAGCGTTACCCTACATTTCGGAAATAAACTTCCAATACATTTAGTGGAAGTTTTATGCGGGAATTTTTAACAGTGTATATATAATATATAAATAAATGTAAGATTATAAAATGTAAAGTGACTATATCGAACCGTCGACAGCCGCCACTCGGTGTCCTTGTGAATTCTTTTTGGCCGATTATTCTTTACTGTTGCGAGTATAGGAAAGATTCCTATTCTGGACTGGACTCCGTGCAGTGCGCTAGGGGAGTCTGACTGTCGAAAAGCGGTAATCCCCTTAGTTGCCTAAAGGAGTTAATACCGCGATTGCACTTGAATCAATGACCGATTTTCAATCTCGAATTTTTTTTTACAACGCTAGTTCAGAAAGACCCAATTTTTCACTTCCATTTTTCTCCATGCAGGTGGCGATCCGAACATTGCTCCACCTCTTTAACGTCTGCAAAACCTTCCACTGGTCTAAACGCGTATATGGAGATCGCCGGTCTCCTTATTATTACTTCGTGGTTATTAGTGAAATGTTATACCATGGAGAATAGACATAAGGAGCCGAAATTACTGTACATTGACTTCATCAAAAACGAGCATTTTTCTGTCGGATGTACAATAACGCATCGAAATGACAGATCTTCTCGAGCGCGGCGCTAGTGTGGTACGCGTAAAGATGGCCGCCGTTATGGTCCGTGTTAATATAACCTGTGATATAACCCTAAACAAAAATACAAAATTCCTAAATGGATAAAACAATTTGTTGAGGCATTTAAAGAATATTGGAATGTAAAAACTGACATATTCAAGTGAAAGTCCGATATCAGTTCTATGATGTGTATGCGTAGAACACTGAAAACTGATCAGTTATATACTTATTCTTTTCAACGTTTGTGCAATAAATCTGAAGTATCTACCACGTCCATTGCAGGATCACTTCAATTACACAGATTCACCGATATTTCGAGATAAGTATAATAAATTTTCTGCGTTTTAATAATAATTCATACATTCCTGTGAAAATCACATTGATAAATGATGTAAGATGTCAACATATACGGCGGCCATTTTTCTACGTGCAACACTAGCACCATAACTCGGACAGTATTGTAACCCTTTTCATATGACAAAAATTTGCTTATTCTCGGTTACATTACTTTGCTCTCCTTATGTCTATTCTCCATGGGTTATACATAAAGGGTTATTCGTTTGTTTATGTTCGTTCAAAACACAAGTTCAAAACTTCCAATGCGTGTTGACATCATTGAGATGGCAACCACCAGTGCGCATGTGCGCGAGTCTGCTCACGGGTTTCCCTTAGTGGCAAATATTAACGAATTCTTGGACGTTGCTTGTCCCACTCACCATTTACAGGGATACTGCTCCTTACTATTCCTTCGTTGTACCACTCCAGACTTTTTTTCTGATACCTGAAATTGGCCCTGAAATAATACTTTTTTTTTAGAGTGCAAGGTTGTCCAAATTTATACCTGCTTCGAGTTTAATTACATACCAATTCGAAACCACTGTGGATTGAATTGGAAATTTCAATTTAAGTAAATTGTCATCGGAATGATATATATTCATTACCTGAGCTAGATCTAGTACAACTAACTGCACAATGCGTGAAATGAGCGATTCCATGCCATGAAGTTTAACACGGATTTTCCATAAGAAAAAAATACATTTTTGTAAATTTTATTCATATAATATTACGTAGGTAAATCGACATAAAATTCAACATGTAATTTAACACTAATTTTTTTAATTCCACCCCCATAAGTCTGTTTTGAAGGGTCGCAAAAAAACCTTGTAAGTAAAAAATTGGGGTTTGCGAGATTTTGGCGCTAATTATGATTTTTTTGCGTTTTTCTGTAAATACAAACGGTTTATAATAGGCCTTTCTATGGATAATTAGATGTTTATATAAATTATTCAAACAATGAATCATTCCCACGTGGAAAATTTTCGTGGCAGTCTTGAATCATGCTATAGTCAATACAGTTTTCCTCGAGCCGGGCGCTATCTAGTTTTGCTACGTATTTAATTAAACACATTTTGCTGTCTAGTCCCAGTCTCGGCGCTATCTAGGTGTTCATTAAGAATTTGTATATATGAAGCTTGTCCAGATTTTAGCTAGTTTCTAGACAGAATCACGGTTTGGACTTGGAAAAAAAATTACATGAGTGAATTTAGAAACTAATAATTTTGGAATAAAATATTTGAGAAATCACAATACATAATTGCAATAATGTTTAAGTAATAATAAAATGTACAATATTACATATTCAAAATAATAAACAATTAATTGTTGAAGGTGATTGAAATTTTAAAATGTGAACTGTATTGTTAACAACGATTTTTTAAAAAGAATGTTTATAAACATTTCAGATATACGCAATGTGCTCGTGTAATTAGCGACCTCAAAAACCAGTGATTATGAAATTCAAGAGGAAAATATAGACTTTCTGGGTTTTGTGTATGAATTTCGGATTCTGGCACACTGTGCCGCGGTCAGAAAAGCTGTCGAGTTCGGGCGGAGTTGCCTCTTCAGTTGCATTCTATCACCTCTTCTCACCTAAATCTTGGTCTTTGGAGAGAAAATCGGACGCGACGCTACGCGACGGGGTCACAAGAGGTTGAGCATGGAAATAAGTGAGTACTCATGACAATGCATTTGCTCATGAAGTGGCGGAATATGAAACATTTGATTTGACTTTTGCTTCACAACGAATGCATATTGATTTTCAAGTTGCGAGCCATTCTTCATTACGCTCAATTTATTCTTTCTATCAAAAATGTCGACTTGATATCTGAGTATTTTCTGTTTAAATTCTGAGAGTACGTTTCACACTGACGAAACTCGGTGAGCGTAGAACGAATATTTTTGGTAAGACTAGATCTAGCCACTTCGTTGGAAGAAAGATCTTGTAAATTAAATGTTTGGCAACTCTATATTTTCGAAAATCAAAATAGTTATTTGTGATACAAGTGCGCAAAATAGGTGATTGTGTGCAAGTGTGAATTTCGCAGCATAAGCCGCAGGCGAATGATACAATCACACGAGTTACCAATGACCTACGCGCACGTGTATCACACGCTATTTTTTGCAAGGCCCACTCGAAAAAGTTATAGGAGGTGGTAACTAAACGGAAAAAAAATTTCTGAACAAAATGTTGAAGAAAAATTTTGTGAAAAAAATTGTTGAAAAAAAATTGGTTGAAACAAATTTTTTGGAAAAAAATTATTGAAAAAAAATGTGGACTACGAAACCTTAAAACCAAAACTTTAATCATTAAAACATTCGTTCAAGTTAAATCTAAATTTATTTCAAGAAGATACCGACACCAGTGTTTAAAGTTACCTATGCCAGTGTCTAAAGTACCTCATCTTGAAAGTGCGCATGCGCAGCTTTTTCAACAGTGTCTAAAGTAAGCATCTCTAAACTGCTCATGCGCGAAAATTGTTTCGCACACAGTCTGCTCAAATAGGGTCTTTTAGGCACCATTTACACTACCGTCGGAAATTGTGCGCACGACTCGCGTGAGCGCTATTAAAAATCACTGCTGACTTCGAACCACGATATTTCGGCGAAAAAAAGAGATAGAGCATTTTTTTTTAACAGTTGGAAAGCTCATGAAATTCCACGTCTATTGGTACCCAACAAATATTTTTTTGCCTTTCTGAAAATAGTACAGCACTTAAGAAGTTCAAAAAAAAATTCAAGATTTTCTCAAATTTTCTACCTCAAATTCAACTTTTTGCACGACCTAGGGAAATTCTTTCAGGAATCTGGAAATTATACGACACGGAGCCTAAAACCTTATCTTTAATTTAAGCCAAGAAAACTCAAAAAGTCTTCATGGGTGCCCGAGATATGATTAAAAATGTTCAATCGTATCTGAGCTCAATTTTAATCGACGATCACGGTTCTTGGCCGGTCTGCTGCTCGTTTCCTTCGTTTAGGCAGGACCGAATAGGGCACGCACGAAGGTGGCGCCTCTTATACTTTTGGTTCTCTTCATTAGTAATTTTTATTTCAAATTATGGTGAATAAATAAAAATATTTATTGTTATTTGTGATTGTTGACAATTATTTGAATCTAATATTATCTCCATATTAAATAATAGGACAATGTCCACTCAGGCGCCACCTCTGTGCGTGGCCTATTCGGTCCTGCCTCAACGAAGGAGGCGAGTAGAAGACCAGCCGAGAACCGTGATCGTCGATTAAAATTGAGCTCAGATACGATTGAACATTTTTAATCATATCTCGGGCACCCATGAAGATTTTTGAAGTTTTCTTGGCTTAGATTAAAGATAAGATTTAAGGCTCCATGTCGTATAAAAAAAATGCTCTATCTCTTTTTTTCGCCGAAATATCGTGGTTCGAAGTCAGCAGTGATTTTTGATAGCGCTCACGCGAGTCGTGCGCACAATTTCCGACGGTAGTGTACAAGCATGAAAACGTCAATTTTTGAGGTGGGTGTTGCAAAAACTATTTTCGTTGACAGCTAATTCATAATTTATCTTGTTTGGTGGAAACTTGGCCAGTTCAGCGTGATATTGATTGTGAGAGACAGAAATTATTTAAGAAATTAATATCACTTGCTCCTTATTTTCATTATCAAATATGTTAAGTTAAAAATGTCATTATTGAAATTATTCATGATTCTTTACATAAAACTGATATTTTGAATTTTTTGGGGGATTTGCGGGCACAATGCAAGGAGGTTGGGCCATCGAAATTAGAAGTAATTAGGTTGAAATCATTCCTGGAACATAGCTCAAGAAATTTTCATCTTTAATTTACAAAAAGTTAATTGAAAGTATTTCTTTTTCCATTTTTTTCTCTCGAAAATCGAGCTATTTCCATTCAAACCCACAGGTTAGTTTCAAAACACCAGAGGTACGAGTCAATGTTGACAGATTGGAAAAAATTGGATTTCCCTCTCCCCAAAACAAACAAATTTGGGGAAGGGGATATCAATCGCCAAAAACCTAAAGACCCCGCACCAAATATTGTGTAAAAAAGGTCCTGGTGGAATTTTCAAAGTTTTTGACATTTTTTAGTTCATGCTCTCCTGATCAAAAAATACTTATGGTAAGAACTCAAATTATGAACAGTTTTTGCGCTACGAAGATTTAAAAGTCAAGAGTTTTGTACATATTTTCACCTGTGGAGTGGAATATATCACATTTTCTTTCCCACCATTCGCATTGTTCTCGTGTAATTTTATGTAGAAAAATAATTGCACGGATAAACAATGCGATGTAATCGCGTTGAAAGTGATAAGCGCTAAGCGTTCCAGTGATGCGCTAAGCGCTTAGGCAACGCACAAAGTGAGACAAATAACCTATTCACAAACGCATGACAAACGCTACTTGCGATTGAAAGATTGCATCCCAAGTTCATCGCGAAGCGCTTAAGTTGAATGGGCAGACAAAAGAATCGATACTAAGCGTTGCAACTTGGGTCTGATCAACCAGTTTATGTCCAGCACTCTAAAGCACCTTTTACAGAGTGCTTCTTTCGTGCCAACGCTTACATCCTACTTTCAACGTTAAGCGTGTAAGAAAAGCACTCAGACATCAAAATAAACTCCCAGCGTTGCTGTTTGGCTTCGATTCACCAGTTTAAGTCAGACAGTCTAAAACACTTTATAAGGAATGCTTATCTCGTTCCAACGCACCGACTTTAACATCCACGCTAAGCGTAAAAGGCAAGTATGTACGAAGATGACAAAATCAACCCTCAGCGGTGCTGTTTTTGTAATCATAAATAAATAACACTTGAGGTGGTTGCTGGAGAGCTTGATGAGTTGCTCTTGTCGGAGCGATGTTGTGAGACGAGTGTGTCGTTTGATTGAGCACTCGACTTCTAGATTGATCTAAAATCTATCTCGTCTCCCACACATATTTTACTTACCCTTGTAACTTACCCTTGAAACTATAGGCTAGAACCGAACGAGTTACGCTTACCCCGAAATGGATTTGGCTTAATGGCATAAAAATAATAAATAAATACAAGTGGAAGCAAAATATTGCAAGCGGCTGCATAAATGACAAATGCTTAGGAGCGAATTAATATATTTGTAAGTGATTTCGATATGATTTCAAGTAATTGCCAACTGCATTCAGATAATTGCAAATAATTCAAAGGTGACTTCAATCCACTCCAACGCGATTGCAGGTAATTTTGTATAATAGAGTATCATAATTATGTGTATTACTTAACATAACGAAATAAAACATGGAAGAAATAATAAAAAACAATGTATAGTGGTAATAATATCAGTGCAGATGAGAATCTGATTCCAATAAGTACACTGTTAAAAATTCCTGCATAAAACTTCCACTAAATGTATTGAAAGTTTATTTCCTAAATATAGGGTAACGCTACAATACTTAATGTTGTAGTTTTCAAATGCAATGGATCATGCAGCGATACATGGGTCGGATGAGGCGCATGCGCGCAATTTTTGACTTATAAACGCTACAATACATGTATTGCAATTTCGGCATTCCAATGCCGTGTTTGCAACTTTGCCTTACGCTTGTATTGTAGAAGTGTTAGAGAATTCCAATCATTTTTAACAGTGTAGCTTCGGTAGGATAGTAGTCTTCAGGAAGAAAGACAAAATATAGAAGAACAATAGAACGAAATTTTAATACAAGAACAGAAGACATTGAATTCAGAATCTGTGAAAATATTTTCATTCTCATAAACAAGACGGTTCACTGCGACGTTACAGAGCTCCTGTAGAAACACCTGCAATTGCTGCCCCTTCATTACGTATGGCCCATTTACAAATTGCACCCCAGGTAACAACGGCTGTAGAAAAAACCACGATCAAATGAGTGAATTTTGCAGGATTTAACGTCTTCGGGGACGTACATGTTCAATACAATGAAGACGTTAGCTCTACTTTCCAAAGAAAATCTGTGGATATAGTCCATTATCAAGCTCTGGCGGTTAAGCCGAATCTAAGTCAGGAAACGGCTCAGAAGTCAACAAATAAAACCACCCAAATACGATTCGCAGTTTGTGTAAGCACGTTTAGCATTAAGCAAGAGGGGTCACATTCGATTTCCGCTATTTCAATCCGAATAGATTGGTTGAAATTAATGCACAGCCTTGTAAGAGGTGTGACAATAAGTGGTGACCTACCGAAGCCATCAAGTCTGTGGATAGTAATATCGCGCTTATCTGGGTTTTCGTTTCTATCAATTCGAGCTAAAAGACCTGGCCGAAATAATCTATCACAAATATAACACGGTAAACGGTTTCTGAAAGCCATTGCCACCTTTCTTCAAAACGACAATCTTGTATCATTAATGAGACATAAGTCACATTTAGTGACTTTACGCAACTCCACGCAAATTGCTGATGATATCTGGTGGACTCAAGTGACTATTGCCAAAATATGAGATACCAATGGATATCAAGTGACTGTCTGAGTTCAAGCAACATTATGAGACATTCCGCTACTGAAGTAGCCTTCCGTTATTTTATATATTTGCATTCGAGTTTCGGAGACATAGAGTGGATTCAAGTTAATACTGAAGATTACATGTGGAATCAATGGATATCATGTGACCATCACTGACTTCAAGCAACTTCAGCAGACATAGCACATATCACATTCTGTGATTCTGCACAACTTCACGAGACTTGCAGTAATATTTGGTGGATATAAGTGACTAAGGACGACTATTCAAGTGACTTTGACATGAAACACAATCAAATGATTATTGCAGGCTTGAACTGGCTGATCAGCGGTGAAGGGCAACGCTAGGAGTTGATTTTTTTGATTGGGTGATTTCTTAAACGCTTGGCGTTGAATTTACAGTGAGAGCGTAAGTCGAGATAAGTATTCATTATGATGTGTTTTAGACTAATTGGCTAAAACTAGTTAATCCGAGCCAAACAGCAACGCCGGGAGCTGATTTTCTTGTCTGGATGCTTTCCTAAACGCTTAGCGTTGAAGTTAAGGTGGGACCGTTAGAACGAGATAAGCATTTCTCATAACGTGTTTCAAACTGCTTAATTCAAACCGGCGAATGAAAGCCAAACAGCAACGCTGGGAGTTCATATTGGTGTCTGGGTGCTTTCCTTACACGCTTAGCGTTGAAGGTAGGATGAAAGCGTTGGCACAAAAGGAGAATTCTGTAGAAGGTGCTTTAGAGTGTTTGACAAACTGGTTGATCAGTTCCAAATTGCAGCGCTGGGTATCGATTCTTTTGTCTGGCCACTCAACTTAAGCGCTTCGGGTCGAAGTTAGGATGCAATCTTTCAAACGAAAGTAGTGTTTGTCATGCGTTTGTAAATTAGCTATTTTTATCACCGATTCAGACAACCAAACGCCTCTTGATAACAGAAATCTAATTTCGCGTTTGAAGCTCGATATCATGCAATTATATGAACGCTTTGGGGGATGCCTAAGCGCTTGGCGCATTGCCCGAACGCATAGCGGCTATCACATCCAATGCGATTACATCGCATTGCTTGCCCGTGCAATTCTTTTTCTGCATAAACTTGCACGCGAGCAATGCAAAGGGTGGAAAAAAATTATGTGACGTATTCCACTACACAGGTAGAAATAAGTACCCAAATCTGAATTTTAAATCGTCGTAGCGCAAAAACTATTCATAATTTGAGTTTTTGCCAACAGGATTTTTTGATCAGCAGAGCATAAACTGAAAAATATCAAAAACTTTGAAAATGTTTAGTTTGCGGGTTCACTTTGAAAAAAGAGAAAGCTACAGCATTTTATCTAGAGGGAAAATGTGAAATTGAATTTCCTGTAAGAATATGTACTTTTCAAGTTGAAATTTAAAACTTGTTTCAAAGGTCTCGAATGGCCAACGCCATTCAGCAACAACAATTTATTGGCGGTCATGAAACGGAATTTTGATTTTTTTTCTAAATAAAAACAGTTTTTTCTAAGTTATAAAAATTAATGTGTACTTACTTTGATGATCATTATTTCGATTAGAAATGCCTAGTCTTTGCATCTGCCTCTGAAGAAATTGCCTGAAAACTCTTCCTGTGCCCGGTCGTGGTGTGTCTTCCTCTGTGAAACATAATATAGGGATTTTTATTTAAGAGTTTTTTCAACAAACCCCAGAAATTTTCGATCAGTCCAAACTAAAGATGGCACAAGTGTAATCTCAAAGTCAGTTAATATCAACCGAGGTACCAAATTTCGATGAAGTGAATATATTTTGAGAATCTAGAGACCCTGAATTATGCGTGTTTTTAGAGTCGCATGTCATTTTTGGCTTCTCATTGCTTATTGACATGGTTGAAAAAAAAAAGGATTATTGCTCATTTTTCCTTTGAAGATAGCTTCAAACCAGACAATTAGAAAAGTTAAAAAAAAGTTATAAATTATTTGTAATTACATTTTTGTCAGGTATATTTTGTACCAAAAAATTCCTCCACAAAGGGCTTTTTGCCGATTGTCCATTTCCCGGCATCCCTTCGATATTAAAAAGAGCAGGGCAAAGTTTTGTCTCGTAGGAGGTGTGGTTTGATAAAAATTTGCTCTATTGTGCGCTCTCCCATATGCTTCAGCAAAATTTGTAATCAAAATTTAATACTCTCTGACGTGAATATTGAAATAACATAAAATAGCAATAACTTAGAACAGACAATAAATTAATATCTGAATTTGAAAAGATATTTATTGAAAACAATTTTTTTTTTCGAAATTTGTAGTGCGTAAAAAGTCAACCGAAAAAGTCTCATGAAGAAATTTCATAAAATGTTCATCTTGTGCTCTATAATTTCATGTAATTTCATGCATCCGTTCCTTATGTCTCTTGGACTTTCTGCGAACGAGGTTGAGTCTGCAAAAACTACAGTTTAAAGATTTTTCTAGGCTTACCTAGTATCTTTGTAGTACTCAGTTTTAGCATTTTTTAAAACAAATTTCCGCGATATTGGATCCGTTATTTCGAATTTGTAATTTTCGACGCCCAATTCGAAATCAGAGACACGGAACCCCCCTTTATACCAAGCTTTAGAAAATGATGAAAAAAAACAAACAAATTTGGTCGCAATATTTGATCGGTCATTTTGATATTTTAACTTTGATATTAAGTTAAAAAAATTTGGTCGCAATATTTGATCCGTCATTTTGATATTAAGTTTAAAATCGATGACGCCAAGACTCTTCTCATTCCAGGTTTCGGACAAACGCATGCAAATTTAAGAATTTTGTTGGCCATATGGGATCCATCATTTGAATTTGTAACGTTCGACATTAAATTAGCAGGCCGCTAAAGCAGTGATTCACTTGGTTGTTTTGGCTTTATGAAGAATAAGCGCAGAGAAAACGCCTATGAAAAATGTAGGACATGCACTGTATTTTTAAAAACAACCCTGCAGAAAGTTGCATCGCTGGCGGGCCAACAAACTTCAAAATAAAACTATTAAATGTTACTGGTAAATTACCATAAATGTCTCAAATTTAACAAATTTCTATGAATTTCTATAATTTTCAGAAATAATGTTAGCCTGAGCTTCTGCGTATGCATCCAGCAGAACTTTTATTGAAAGTTACCGGTGAGTTGCTACCCATTTCCATAAATTTCCGTAAATTCCCATAAATTGTCATAGAATTCCACAAATTTCTATATATTATCATAAATTTTGAAAAATTTGACAAGTTTGAATAAACTACAAATTTCATAAAATTCTCAAATTTGCCGCAATTCATTCATCAGTTTATCTAACCCGGCGGAACTAACCCGGGAACCATCTTGGGCTGAAACGTTAGTCGGTGAGATAACGTTTACCCATTTCAATAAATGGAACCGAAATGAGTGTATAGTCAGTGTGACGAAGGGAGTTATGAGTCCCTAACAGAAATCATGGAGTTGATGGCAGAAGTGATCATAGGGGCCAGGTATGGCAATGCGTTAGTCAACAGCGTGCTCGGTCAAATCGGTCAGGCTGGGTCCCAGATACAAACTGAAAAAGATGTACCTCTATATAACCAGGTGGTCTCGACGACCCGCCGGTTATCCCAATCAGTAGAGATGGAAAATAAAAGGGCCTCAGTTTCGGATAGACCGGAAACTAGGGCTTCAGTGCAAACAGCGGCCCCATCGAGCGGATACGTGATGATACCCAATATGGTGTCGTGCAGTAGCATCTCGATCACTTCATCGATGCCTCAATCATCGGCCTACGCGTGCGAGCTGCGAACTCTGGAACGACAGAGCATGTTCTCTCCTGAGTTGTTCCTGCCCTCTAACACTCAGATGGTCGAAAGTTTCAGATTGGGATCTTCTCATTCCACGATCGTGCATCATTCCGCGGCATACCGATGCATAGCCATCAACCTCCAATCTCGGAGGCGTGGGGCTCGTCTTGAGCTCATTACAATGCCCCAGCGGTGAACGCCAGAGCCTATCGTCACACAGTGTTCCGTGATGACGGGTGCGGTTCCACCCCCCGTCGATCGAAAACCCCACCGATATATAACTGGTGGGAAAATTCCCACTCAGCATTCTGCCATTTGCAGGGTATTCTGCGAACCAGTTCGGAATGGGCGGTTTCGCTCATTCTACGCCTTGGGTTGAGGGCACCGAGCTTGCCCATCCTAGTAGTTTTTCATCGTCAGTGGATCGCTCGGGGCTGATGAGCGGGGGATTCAGCCCGGCCATGAGTTGGGCGGCTCAAAACTGTTCCCGGGGGAAGACCCCGTGGGGAGAGTGTTCGGGAAATGGTCCGAACGAATTTTTGAACAGAAGCATTCCCCTTGTGACAATTACACCACAGCCTGGTCAACAGTGGACCGACCCTATGCCGAGTGAGGATTGGATCCGGAACCCTTATGCGAGGACGAATCGGGGTCCAACTGAGACACTCGTCTCCGTGGTCGAGAAATGGGGGATCCTCTTCACGGTTGATGGCGGCACCATTGTCGAGAATTTCTGGCAGGTGTGGAGGCGTGCCGCTCGGTATCCCTTCCAGGCCTCCTTGCTGTCGATGTACGGCGACACAAGATACCAGTGGCGACTAGAAGAACAGGTTTCTTCTCGATTCCGGAGCCCGGACGAAAAAACCACGGACTCCTTCGTCTGTTTGCAGGGTCTTTTTCTAAAATTGTAGCGCTCAGTGATTCTGGAGGAACAAATGGATCTTGTCTATCAGAATATGAGGCCTGAGTTGCGTAGGGCGATTCGATGCTTTAAATTCAACGACTATTAAGGGTTCATGACTCTGACGAGAGAGATGGAAAGAATCTCCGTTCCCAAACACGAAATACGCGCACCCCAGTCCTGCGGAATCACTTTTCCCAGAATTGACCTTCACAAGAATGTCTTAAGCATCGTGAGAGGGCAAAGGAAGAGCCGGAGCACCTTTGGGAGGCTCCAATTTACAAATCGAATCACTGGCCACATTATTGGTGGAACTCATCAATAAACTGGATCGCAAGAATCCGTCACCAAACAAACCTAAAAGCTCTGGCGGTTAAGCCGAATCTAAGTCAGGAAACGGCTCAGAAGCCAACAATTGAGCCTAAAACTCAACCCCCTTGCATTATTTGTGCGAGTAGTGACCACGAATGGAGGGCGTGACCAGATATGTCGGAACAAGGAACTTAAACCGGATGTGATTACGACAGACCCAATAAATTCTCTGGAATAACTCAGGATAGTCGTTACGAGCTCCCACATAACTTAACTTTCGAAACGAGCATATAGGCTAAGGTTCACTCGACTCATAACGAGTCTTACCCATCAGAGGCTCTGGCAGGTAGGCTCCTTCCAGACTCTGATTGATATCCCACTTTACTTGAGAACCGTGGAAAAGGTCTCCGCGGCTCTCCATTCGGTGCCTCGTTACGACCCTGTATAAATATTGAAATAGATGACACCGAGTTCCACTGACTAATCGACACCGGCTCGTCGAGAACTTACATAGGTTCGACGGGAATAAAAATCATAACTGAGCGTGGGTATCAGGTAGATTATTCAAAATTGGTTGCAAACATGATGGACAATGGTACCATTGAGACCATCATTGGCGAGGCCTGCCTACCAGTTACATTTTCGGGAACCACACGGCCCATTGAGATCAAAATCATAGCGAGTCTGACCGATACTTGTGTCCTTGGCATGGCCTTTGACAAGCGGTTTGGTATTATAATGCACCTTCGAGGTCGTTAGGTTGGAAGGATTCTTAAAGAGGGTGGTGCCTCCGGTACCGGACAAATCGCCTGCAGCGAAATTCGTCGGGCATGTGATCGACACTCGCGGACACAAACCAATCAGACAAAAGAATCACCGTATGCCACGAAAGGTATGTGGCATTTTGATTTAAAAGGCTAATTATCTCATTAGACAGGACTTGATAGAACCATCAAATAGCGAATGGTGCTTACTTGTACGACGTTATCGTCGTCTCAGAGACTTTCGAAGAGCATTTGTATTTGCTCGAGAAAACAACCAATCGGTTATCAGAAGCAGGACTTACTCTGAGTCCCGATAAATGTAAGTTCTGCCAGTCAGAGGCTAGGCCTGGTGCCCACCAGTTCCCTTTTCCTCTTTTCTCTGTGTTTTCCCTGAGTTTTCCCAGTCTTTTACCGGTTTCCCTGTCTCTTTTAAAGCCCATTTTCCGCAATGTTAATGGTAAATCGATATATTTTAAATGATGAAAACAAAATTTCGGTTATTATTTCAGGAAGGAAAGGCATCTGGAGGAATAATGGTACAGAACAGAGAATTACAAATTTTTAATCATACTATATACCTATACATATGTATGTATAGGTTTCTCATTCAGTCAAATTAAAGCTATTTTAGGTGGGTCAAAATTTCAAGAATCTCATTTCTTCTTTAGTTTCTTGATCTTTCATTCATCTTGGTTTCTTTTTCAACCGAGAACTCGCAGCTAACTTAAGTTCTAAAAATTATTGTTGTGGGCTGAAGATGCAGCTAAGAAACAATTCTAAGCGCAACGGTTGACGAATTTTTCCTGTGTTTTCCCTGCGACTTCCACATAGAAAAATCCCTGTGTTTTCCTTGTTTTCCAGAAAGTGGGCACCCTGCTAGACATTTGGGATTTAAGGTGAATAGTGATGGATTGGTTATAGATGACGATAAATTCAGTCCAATGCTGGAGTACCCTCGCCCCAAGAATCTCAAACAGATCCGTCGGTTCGTTGGAGCGACCTCTTGGTACCGGAAATTTATCAGAGATTACGCTAAGATCTGTGAGCCTCTCACTAAGAAGAACGTAGGATTTTCTCGGGGTGACGAGCAAGAGATGGCCTTTTAAACTTTAAAGACTTGCTAAGCCACGTCGCCGGTACTGGCGTATCCTGATTTCAACATTCCGTTCCCGATTTGAACGGATTCAAGTGGATTTGGCCTGGGTGCTGTAGTAACCCAGATACTGGATGTCCACGAGCGAGTAATCGCTTACGCCAGCCGTCTGCTTTCCGCGGTAGCTTCCCGCGGCAGAAAGAAACTGTTCAACCACCGAGCAGGGATGCCTGGAGGTGGTCTGAGCCATTAGGAAGTTCCGATACATACGGAAAAGCGATGGACCAAATAGCAGTCATCGGTT
Organism: Andricus quercusramuli; assembly: GCA_932178445.1. Classification (NCBI taxonomy): domain Eukaryota; kingdom Metazoa; phylum Arthropoda; class Insecta; order Hymenoptera; family Cynipidae; genus Andricus; species Andricus quercusramuli. The sequence continues at coordinate 31,602 of CAKNXH010048279.1, forward strand.
CGTTAAGGAATGAATGGTTTGTGCAGCGTAGGGAAGCTGTAAACGATACTTCACATAAGTATCATGGGTGGAAAGTAGTGGATGGTAGACTCTATACATATAGATTTGGTGAAGAAGCCAACCCACGTACTCTCTCGGGCGCGGGATAACGTAACCGAGTAATTGGCACCCAGGTTTTCGGGCCCGTTTGCGGTGCTAGATGTGATCGCACCAAATGTTTACAAGCTCGCGTCACCTGAAGGTAAGTTAGCAGGTCGCTACCATGCGTCACACCTCCAAAAGTATTTTAATGTTGAAGAGAGGTATCAGGCGGCACGTGCGAGATAACACGAAACTGACCGTTTGCTTTTGGAAATAAGCAACTCCGAATCAACGGACAAGGACGCCACCGCAGGAGAGGACGATGCGAGGATGGATATTGACTGGGGCTACAGCAATAATCAGCAGCACCATACAGATTCAGAACTGAATATGGTGGAGCGTGGTAAACTGCGCAATAGACCCTTTTCAAGATAGGACTGCGACCCTTCTAGAATAATTTGGCCCACTTGGACAGGGTGTGCTCGTAGCCTCACTCAATACAATTTAATATAATGGTAATTAAAAAGTGGGAAAGACCGAGCTCATTGGTGGTTTCTCACTTTGTCTTTCAGTACCCGGCCTAGAACGCAAGGCACTCAAAGCCCTACAAGTTCCAGAGAAGCGGTAGTGGTTAAGGTGACCATGAATCTTCAACACTCGGCAGGCAGTAACCACACTACGGTGGTGGTGTGAAAGCAACCGCGGCCAATGGCGTGGCCGTCGCTTCGGGCAGGGTTGTGATCCTTGCCTCCCGCAGCAAGGCTCGAAAGCCAAACTCTGTTTCGGGAGCTGTCGGAGGGGCTCCGGTGGATGTGTAAAAGATGAAGGCAGCGTCAAGCAGCGGCTCCATGTAGGGCGTCTTGGAGGGGGTCGCCCAGTAGGAAAGTGAAATCGTCCCAGACGGCCATCAACAGCCAGTATCTATACAAACATGAGTACGCAACCCTAAGAGCACTGCTCAAAGCATCCTGGTCCAGTTATTGTCAGACTGCCACATTATCGCTGATTTTAGCGACCTGTGTCATCGCTCAATTAAGCCATTAGCCGCTGGATGATAGGCGGTTGTACGGATTCGTTTACAGCCCAGAAATTCCAAAAGTGCAGTGAATAAACGGGATTCAAATTGCGAGCCCTGATCCGTTGATATAATTTTAGGACACCCAAAACGAGCAACCTAATTGTCATATAAGGCCCTAGCTACAGTTTGAGCTGAAATGTCTTTTATTGGAATTGCTTCCGCCAATCGCGAGAAACGGTCAATCATCGTAAGACAATATCTGTAATCATCGTAGACTGTTGAGGGTCCAATTATGTCAATGTGGACATGATCAAAGCGTCCATCAGGAGCAATTATCTTATTAGGAATAAATCTAGCGTGTCTGGAAATCTTTGACTGCTGACAGTCAAGACAATTTTTGCATAATTCAGTGATGTCACGGTTCATATTCAGCCAGAAATGGCGTTGACGAATTATCCTATCAGTTGTCCTAGCACTAGGATGTGCTGGGTTGTGAAACAATTCAAAAACCCGCTAACGAAAAGGATTTGGAATAAAAGGTCTCAAGTCATCGCTTGATGATTCGCAATAAAGACTTACACGTTCAGAACCGACTACAAATCGCTTCAACTTAGAAATGAATTCAGGAGTGCTACGAAACGCTTCCAGATCCTCATCATTCTCTTGTTGCTCAGCAAGTTCAATTAAACTGAATTCGGTCAGCAACCGAATCTCATCTATCCGTGAAAGTGAATCAGCTACGATATTCTCAGCGCTTGATACATGTTGAATGCAAGTTATATACTGACCGATAAAAGAAAGTTGTCGCGTTTGCCGTGGAGAAGTTTTCTAAGGCTTTTGCATAAAGGCGTAAATTAAGGGTTTGTGATCTGTCAATAGTTTAAATTTCCTGCCTTCCAGAAAGTATTTAAAATACTTGATAGTTCCGAATGCAGCAGTAAGCTCACGGTCATAAGCACTGTACTTTCTCTGTGCTGACGTGAACTTCTGAGGAAAGAATGCGAGAGGTGACCATGAACCTTCCGTGAACTGCTCTAAAACGGCGCCTATAGCAGATTCTGAAGCATCCGTTACCACTCTGATTTCATCATCAGAGGAAGGATGAGAAAGGTCAGTCCAGAGACACCGAATGTACACTTAGTAGGATTCATTCGCAAGCTGGCCTTTTTAATTCTCTCAAAGACTACGTGCAGATGAGTCTCATGCTCCTCGGGCGATGGGGATGCGATGAGGATGTCGTCTATGTAGACAATAACATAGTCAAGATCTGAGAAAAAACTATCTACATACCGCTGAAAAGTTTGGGCTGTATTTCGCAGGCCAAACGCCATGCGCGTATACTCAAATAGGCCAAACGGCGTAATTACCGCAGTCTTAGGAATGTCTTCAGGAGCCAGTGGAATTTGCTGAAAAGCTGTTTTTAGAGCAATCGAAGAAAAAATGTTTTCTCCGTGTAAATTGGCCGAGAAGTCGTGCAAATGTGGGAATGGGTACCTATCTGAAGTAGTTATAGCATTAAGGCGACGATAGTCACCGCATACTCTCCATTCCCCTTCCTTCCTGTTAGCTGGATGTATGGGACTTGCCGATGGACTATCGGAAGGTCTGCACACTCCAAGCTCACAAAGCTTGTTAAATTCTGCCTTAGCAGCTTTTAGCTTGTCAGGAGCAAGACGTCGAGGACGTTCTGCAACGGGTGGTCCAGAAGTAACGATATGGTGGAAAACTTTACTGGAATTTGAAGGAATATACTGTTCAAGTCCGGTTAATTCCATATATTCAGACAGAATCTGCGAAAATCTCGAATTCAACCGGAAGGTACAGATTGACGGTTGCTCAGACATAATAATTTCCCCACAAGAGCTAAGATTAATAAGCGGGTTTATTATTCTTTTCCCTTAAATATCTACAAGAAAGCGATAATGGTCAAGCAAATCAGCCCCTATTATCGGGTATGAAATTGCTGCTATACAAAATTCCAAACAACTGGACGGCGAAGACCTAGATTAAGGGAAAGAATAGTTCCTCCATAAGTATCAATACCCGAATTACTGGCTGAAAAAAGTTTAAAACTTGTTGAACGCTTCACCGAATTTTTGACAACGGGCAGAATTGAGATGTCTGTTCCAGTATGAATTAAATTTTTTTTTCGGGATCTTCTGTAACGGATCAGGAGACGCTTTGAAGTATTAGGAACCCGAACATTCACCTCCCCAATGTCGGCTCCAGCTGGTTTTCCGATTCTGTGCCACCCTGCCAAGAACAGGGTTTCTTGCACCAATCCGCTTTATCGCCAAACTTCTTACGCAACCAGCACAAATCAGATTTAGTTTTTGACTTATTTTGATTTTTTCTATTACCTCTAGAATCAGAACATGAAGGTGAGCGCATTTTACCCGAACTCAAAAGCTTCACTTGTGAAGCCAATCGATCAATCTTTGTTTCTAATTTTTTAAGATCAGATTTATATTTCCTCGAGGAACTGCTGACGTCAGTGGAAACCGAAAAAGATAAATACTGAACGAAAAATGTAACAATTCATATTTCGAGCAAACAAGATTTTGAGTTTAAATCAAAAAACAAAAAAGATTAACGATTTTTACCAAAATATACTAAATTTCTACCTTATGGGTTATAGCTTATAGGTTATTTGCACACGTCTGTTCACGACGGCAGGCTCATATATTGGTAAGTTATTCACATTTGAGGTCATTGCGTAAATGCGAGAAATTATTCTTCTCCAAGAAGTCATACAAGAACAAAAGTTCACTCGTAAAAATAAAATTAGCACGAATATATACGACACTGTTGGGGCTACAGCTGTTACAATGTGGACACACAGCGTGCCCAACAAGGGACAGGTTCCGCACCAAGTTGCGGGCGAGCAGCACGATGCGCATTTGATGTTGCAGCTCTATCACGTGGGCGAGCAGCTTGCCCAAAAATTTTTCAGTGTACGTGACCTGTGAATGAGATGTGCCATCCAAAATTGTGTTATTTATTATAAAGCCCCTTCATTGCTGAGTGAGAATATGGAGTAATGTGACGAGTGTGACAGAAATGTCAAAAAAAAATGTTTTTTAGGGGATACAATCCATCCATTGCTGATGGCGTCATGAATTCGTCCGATGGTCCGCGCGGATAGGTTGCGTTATTACGACTGTGACGGCGAGCTAAACAAGCTATTCGGATCGGTAGCATGTACTGTTCCTTCTGTAATGTTCACTGCACCACTATTGTAATCTCGGTTCAATGGATTTTACGTATCTTACCGTATTTCATACCAGGGAATAGAGGTTTATTTTACTGAAGGATTACCGTTAAATTCACCCAAACTTCACTGTGACATTTTCGAAATGCTAAGCGCTTTTGACATTTTCACCCCTCCATTGAGAGCAGTTTTTACTGTTACAATTACAAGAAACACTTTACATTTCTTGATTAGTAAATATTACATTTCTTTTTTCTGCGTTTACGAACAGTTTTTATCGAATTTTTCGGCTTCGTTCATTTCGCAATTTAGTTAACGGTGTTCTTCCAAATTACAGAAGTTCTAGCCTGAGCTATTACGTATGCGTCCAACAGAACAGTTATTTAAAGTCACTGGTGAATCACGACACATTTCCATAAGTTAACGTAAATGGACATAAATTCCTATAAATTTCCACAAATTTCCATGTAAATGATTAATTTCTAACATTTACAGAAAGGTGTTTTTTAGAAACGGGTTTACTTTGAAAACGGGGAAAGCTACAAATTTTCTGCTAAATGAAAGAAGATGCGCAATTAAATTTATTATAAAAACATGTACCTTTGTAAGTTAAAATTCGGAACTTGTTTTAAAGGTCCCCAAGGGGCCGTCGCCGTTCATGCGAGAACAATAACTTATTGGCGGTTAAGAAATAAAATTTAACTTTTCTTCCTAAACTCCATCAATTTTTTGTTAGTTAGAAAAAATTATAATATACTAACGTAGATTGGTAGAGGTTGAAGTACTTGCAGTACTTGAAGTATAGCGGAGGGAATGTCCTCGTTCTGTAGGTAGCGGCCGTCCTTGCATGAGACGCCCATACTGCTGCTCATCACTTACTTCTGTAAGAATGAATATAGGGATTTTAATTAGAAAATTGTTTCGACGAACCCCACAAAATTTGCCATTGGTGCAAAATAAAGATAATCAAAACTCAATCTCAGTCAGTTACTATTAACAAAATCCAGAATCAAAATTTCGACAAAGTAAATATATTTTGAGAATCTAGACAGCCTAAATTATGTATTTTCAGAGTACAACGTTATTTTGACTTCTTATTGCTAATTGACAAATAAGCAAACATAAAAACTCAAACGTTATTTGGAGGTGAGATTTTATGAAAAGTGAATATATTAACTGACAATTGTTGAAAATGTGCACCATTCTGCAAATTTTCATATACTCATGCAAAAACAGTGAAAAATAAAGACATTTATCTTCCCGGAAGAAATAGTAAGAAAATTTTTAAATTAAAATATAAACCACTGAGACTTTGTTACAATTTTTTTCCCGCCAATTCACCATGAGATTCCGAGTTCAATGTGCTTAGTGCACTTTGCGGCAATTTAATTATTGCGGTCTTGTCATTTCGGACTCCGTTCTTTGGTCTTCGAAGGTTATGAAACGTGTGAAAACAATTTCGCTTTTTTTGTAGTTTAGTGTTTAGTTGAATCCAACGCACTTTTCTCCAGACTTGTATTCTTCAATCACAGTCCATCATTTTTTAATGCCTTTTACATTGCCTTGATCCTTTAATTTCAGCAAATATTGTTCAATTTTTAGAGTGTGATTTTCCTGTGTTCACATATTCCTTAGGTACAAACCAGCAAACTTTTTAAATACACTCCGCGCTCCCTTCTACGACGAGCTCGGGACCGAGAATTTTCCTCTATACGACGACGCAAGGGAGATCCCTCGATGCCCTTCCACTTACAATACCAACAATCTCAACTGGTCGTGCGCATGCGCATTGAATAATGTATCACTGACAGCTGACTACATCATATTCACGCGCGAGACTATTTTCTTCCCGCACGAGCTTTGAGCGGAAGAGTGGGGATGGTGGATAACGACTTTCCCGACGTATGGGGGAGCGGCAACTGGTTTTATAATGGAGCGGACGCATAGGGGAATCTCGTATAAGAGAGCGTGGAGTGTATTATTATTATTATACCATTAAGCCCTTTCCCTTTCGGGGTAGGCGTGACTTGCTCGGTGAGGAAAGGAGCAATGTGAGGTAGAGGGTATAGATTTTTTAGATTGATCTAGAATTCTTGTGTTATTTATTTAAATGACACGTTCGTTCCGCAACACTGCTCCGACCCAGGTTGCTGATCAATCACTTTACCGAGGACCATTTCGCTGGCCCCACCACCCACGCAAATTCAACGTTCTTTGAGGCAAATATTTAAAACGGAAATTGTTAAAATTTGTGCAACCAACTTCAACCCCTGAAAACTACCCCCTGTGGGGCAAACATCATGGCGGGGCCAGAAAAATATTTCACCAGCCCCGACAATGTCCAAAATGAACTTTATATGGGTCTAACATTTTTTCTTTCATTCGTTCAAATTTGTGCAACCAACTTCAACCTCTGAAAACTGCCCCCTGTGAGGCAAACATGATGGCGGGGCTAGCGAAATATTCCATCAGCCCCGACATTGTCCGAAATCTTCTTTATATGGGCCTGATATTTTCGGCTCATTTTGTTCAATTTTGTGCAAAACAACTTCAACCCCCAAAAACTACCACCTGTAAGACAAGCGACATAGCAGGGCTAGCAAAATATTTCGCCAGCCAGCTTAAGATAGGAAAAAAATAACAAAATTATGGGCTTATTGAAAAGGGAATTTACTTTCGAAAAACCTTTAAAAAACTCCAAGTTAATTGCCCAATCCAACAATAATATTCAAAAACCCCGGAAAAACTACCCCAAGTTGTTTGAACAAAGACATTCACAAAACTCGAGGTTAAGTTTTAAATCTAGCAATAATATTCAACAACCCTTAGAATCCACCCTTAATTTTTACAGCGGAAACATTGCAAAGGTCTGCAAGTGAAAAAGCTAGAAAAGTTTTTAAGTAAAAATAATTGATCAGATCACACTCACATAACTCCAGCTTAAGTTTTGAATCCAACAATGATATTCTGGAATGCTTGTAGTCCGCCCCAAGTTGTTTAACGAAAATATTCCGAAAATTCTCAAAGTAATCAAGCCAAACAATATTTTTAATAAAAATAATCACTAAGTTCACCTTCAGGAAACATCAGGTGATGTTTTGAATCTATCAATAATATTCAAAAACCCTTAGAATCCACCCTTAGTTGTTTTTATGAAATCATGCTGAAGGTCTCAAAGTTTTTTAAGTGAAAATAATAATCATTCAGGTCTCCTTCACAAAACTCAAGGTTAAGTTCAAAATCTAACAATAATATTCAGTAACCATTAGAATCCACCTTCAGTTCTTTTAAGGAAAACATTCCAAGAAGTGGGCTTGTGAACTTGACCTCTAGTTTCCTGAAGTTGATCTAAGTGATTATTTTCATTTGTAACATTTTCTGGCCGCACTGAGGTTTGCCCCACAGAGGGAAGTTTTTGACGGTTGAAGTTTATTGCACAAATTTGAACAAATTGAGATGAAAATAATGAGCCCATATAAAGTTGATATTGAACAATGTCTGGCTCCACCATGATGTTTGCCTTACAGGGGGTAGTTTCTAGGGGTTGAAGTTTGTGGCAAAAATTTGAACAAATGAAGTCGTAAATAATACGCTCATATAAAGCTGATTTTGGATAATGTCGAGGCCAGCGTAACGTTTCGCTGGTCCCGCCATGATGTTTGCTGCATAGGGATAATTTATAGGGGTTGGAGTTGGTTGGGGAAATTTGAAAAAATTAGGGCGAAAATATTAGGCACATATAAAGTTCATTTTGGACATTGTCGGGGCTGGAGGAATATTTCGCTGGCCCCGCCATCTTGTTTGCCGCATTGAGGGTAGTTTTTAGGGGTTAAAGTTGGTTGCATACATTTGTACAAAGGAAGGCGAAAATAATGCGCTCATATAAAGTTGATTTTGGCTAATGTTAATGTTAATTTTGGATATTGTCGGGGCTGGCAAAGTATTTCACTGGCCCGTCATGATGCTTGTCTCGCAAGGGGTTGTTTTGAGAGGTTGAAGATGGTTGCAAAAATGTGAACAAATTCAGGAGAAAATAATGCGACCATATAAAGTTCATTTTGGACATTGTCAGGGCTGGCGAAATATTTCGCTGGCCACGTCATGTTGTTTGCCGCATTGAGGGTAGTTTTTAGGGGTTGAAGTTGGTTGCACAAACTTGAACAAATCAAGACGAAAATAATGCACTCATATAAAGTTGATTTTGGCTAATGTCGCGGCCAGCGAAATGTTTCGCTGCCCCCCC